>JAMKCH010042345.1:0-12705 GCA_023653785.1 Ophioderma brevispina
AGAAGCTGTTATGTTCCATAGTGTCAAAAGTGGCACTGAAGTCTAATAACACTAACACAGCCTCTTTTGTTTGTTCAAGACCAATCAGATGTCATTCTGCGCCTGTAACACTGCAGTCTCCGCACTGTGAAATTGATCCGTATACATGCTGATTTTTATTTCCTGCATCGGACATGGAATCATTATTGCTAGATAAGTCCTAACATGATTTACTAATCTTTCAATCACCTGTTCCAAGAAATGATATAGAGCTGTAATTTGAGAGGATGGTGGTGTCCCGAGCTGGATTTCTTCAGCTCCGGATAACAGATGAAATGCATGCTTGCGAGCTTGATGAAATACCTCGATCCGTGCAGGAAATTGTCACTGGTAACAGATCATCTAGACATAGTTTTAAGAGACTGGCAGTAGAAGGTTGTAATCATGTAACTATTAGATCCAGGTGTGAGTCAAAAAAACAACTTGACCCTGATTGTGTCCGCCATTTTGAATTTTTATAGAATATACCTATCATATGTGGTGTCATCGTAAAGCCAATTTTATTTATCTTTAATTTGCTGGGCAAAGATAATTCCAATCGAATAAGTACAGGCCGAGCTACATTCTTTTATATCATGGTAGTCAGCTTATTCCCCCTATCCACAGGATTTCCCATTGAAATAACACGGTGGCCAACTAATCTAATGACTCCCCAAATGAATGATAAGGGTATTTCTATGTTTTATGTGAAATAAGTGGTCTCTTATAGTGTAAAAGTCAAATATAATGGTAAGTTCTATTTGAAACCTTTTTTCAAGATGGGGCATATTTTGGTCTACAAATATGGGCAATACTTTTAACCTCAAAAGGTTGTCACCGATGTCTGTTCTTCATTTATTTATTTTATTTATTTTAAACTTTCTTTAGGCAGAGTAGCCCCTTCAGTGTCAAGAGCACTGATTTCCCAAGGAGGCCCTGCATACACACATTGTACACACATTTAGAGCCCTTAATATTAAATAATACAGGTATATATTAAATACAGAATAAAATACCCAATGAGTACCAATGAAACTACAGAGTTATCTACAGCAGTACAAATATTAAGCTTATAATAAGATATCTACAGCACGTAAATATGGTATGATTCATTCCACTCCTCCAAACTGATACATCTATCAAGTTCATTTTATTTTAAAAATGATTTTTATGAGTGATGAGGACGTATAATGTGAAGAGGGCATCGATGGTCAATTGCGACTGAATTTGTGGGGTTCATAGCATCGTATTTATTCGCAGTCAATAAATAGCCCGATTTTCTTCGGACATTGATTTGCTTGCTGACCGCCGTTCATTTTAATGCGAATCCGTGGACAGAGCGCAAAACTAGACTACTTGATTCAACGCCTGTAAGCTCGGTCTATACCTAACCGATAGCTAATGATCTATGCAGCAATTAAAGATAATCAACTAGCTTTCAGATGATACCACACAGTTTTAGATATATATTACTTAAAAGTTCAAATGGCGGACTCATCAGGTCAAGTTTTTTTTTTTTTTTTGACTCCCCCTGTAACTAGCTTCTTGATCTTGTGGACAATTCTTGCAAAAACTTTAGCAAGATCTTTTGGACATCATGGGTACGTAGTTGTATATTTTCACTCTATAAGTTACAATTGCTGACTCATGGAAAGTTCACTTTGGTTACATGTATTATCTGGTTGCTATGATACTCAGCGTCTTGGCTTTAGCAAGAAGAAGCTTTGTATTTCAAAACACTTGATTCTTGTAAGCTTCCATGTATACCGTGAGCCCAGTCTGTGAAACTCTGCGCTCCAGCCGAGGGTGTTCCTCCTTCTCAAAGGCTCTGAATACCAAGGAGCATTAGTATGGAGAACTAGAGTTGACCTGACGAGTGAGCATGTTCATCAAGGTATTAGATATGTTTGTCATATTCATTAACAAGAGATTGCAGTTAGCATCTAAAGGTACACAGAAGTGCACATCTATTTGAGCAGATTTTTTATTATGTTTCAGATTATTCAAGTCTGCATACAGGCTACACGAAGAGCTGCTTTCAAGTATTTTTCCTGTCACCTGCAGCCCGTCATTGCAACCAACCCAACTTGGGAGTTTTGCCATACTTTTCTAACTTCTGCAAGGGTTATCCAGAAGATTTCCTCCGATACTCTTTTTCGCTTTCTAGTCATCCTCATTCACTTGGAGATGACTGACGCTCAGGATAGCATCATAGTTGAGCCCAACAGTAACCTACTTGATAGGTGCTCTCTTGATATTTTCAGTGACTGCTACCTTCTTTGGAGGAAGAGCACATGATTCTACATCAAGACCACAAAGCTCTAGTTTATTTTTATTTTTTTTGTAAGCATGGACTAGTATCTTCTGCTTAATGCCATATTCTGACATGTGGCTTAAGACTGTTTGTAGCCAGAATGTTTCCTCAAGTTGGATCAACCTGGTTTCAATTCGTTTGAAAACTGCCCTTTTAATGAAGTATGGGCCACCACTTGGTATGGTTTGCTTGTTTATTTTTATTGTGGGTATTACAAAATACCTCTTCATTCAACAGAAAGTAAGGGTGATGAAGCCATTATCTCTACACGGTAACCCGATGCATATATCAGTGGTAGCTATGTTGTAATCTTCCTTCTTACGGTCCAAACACTGTGGTTCTCAAATATGATCCAGCCAAAGATGGGTACAATGTCTGGCTGCTTCAACTGAATTCCTCAAGGTCCTTTTTTATGCATTGTTGCCTCCAGCAGTGGGCAACCCAGAATGTTCCACAGGTATGTCCTGAGAATAGCCCCACTTCTGCAATGAAACTTTAAGATTCGGCCAGTTTCTGGTGTCACTGTTGAGGCATCGCCATTTCAGCCACCTGAGGCGTCAGCTCGCAGGTTGGAGATGCTCCCAGGTTCATACCGATAGAGTTACTTGGTGATGGTCAAGTTTTTCTTTCCACAAGGCGACTCTCTTGACCCTCCTAGACTGTTTTCAAGAGGTTGGACTGGGCTTAAGAAACTCCTCTCTGGGAGTTAAGTCGGTTGACAGCAGTATCTGTCTAACCTAAGGTGCTTCACATTAGATCCTGGGGCAGCTACGCTCTGCAATGCCGCTACGCTACGACGGGTCTGGTGGAGCATTCCTGCTAGGATGTATATAAGTTTTCCGTTGGGTTGGACGGAGGCATCCTGTATAAGCCGGCAGAGGCATTTAAAACAAAACGCTATCTCAAGCTTCTTGCCATGGTGGTTGAGTCTTTCCCCATACGGCAGCATACTCTGCCATGATAGCACAGGGCAAGTAATAAGGGTCAAATGTCTGCCATTTCGTGAACATGGAGACGACGGAAGGTTTGAGGGTGGATTTTGGTACTTAGGGTATTTAGTTTAGAAAAAAAGGGGCTTCCTATACCCCTCCCAAAAGTTCGGGCTAACTCCATAGGACCGCAAAAATCCAAAATGGCCGCGGGCGGCCATCTTAGAATTGTAAAGTTACATAACTTTTGAACATATCAACCTGGAGACATGATTGAGGTGGGCATTTCTGACTAATTTCATGATCAGAACTATTCTTCCAGAGTTATGTTTTTCATTTAGAGTCATCTTCAACTGAAAATTCCAAGATGGCCGCCAGCTACCATTTACATATTTTCATGTTTTTTATCTTTATACCCCATCAACCTAGAAAACACAATTGAAGTGTTGTTCTCTGGGTAATTCCATGGCAGAACTTTATCCTGGGTTTCTTTTCCAATCAAAGTCCATCTTTGATATGAAAAATTTATCCAAGGTGGCTGCTTCCAAGGCGGAATGACATATAGAAAAAAAAAAATGAAAAATCTATAGCTTTGAAGAAATAACATAAAAATATGAGTTGCGGGTCAGTTTTTACTATTTTTATGGGAAGTTTTTTTTTTTTTTTTTTTTTTTTCATTTGATGTCATCTTCCTTTCCTAAAATTCCAAGATGGCGCCAGATTTACTGTTGGTAGCCATCCTGAAGTTTAATGACAATCATGATAACAATCATGTATACTTACTTAGATAAATTGTGTCACCATGAATGACCACTGCAGCCATACATAACAGGATACTTAAGAGTTTCACTTTCTATTGGCTGAACCAACGTACATTTTTTCACTTATAACAAAATTAATGGAAACAATGGTCCATGAATTAAATTTCTTTAGCAGGTGTGTGACATTTAACATTCGGCACCTGACATTCATCATGGGGGGGGGTTGATCAGCCAAGCTGCGGTGAGGCTCGAGCACTGAAGTGGAAAGGTCTTGAGAAGAAGTGCACAATTCGTCTACCTCCGATGATGACAGCTATAAAGCGGCACTGGCCCATTTTCCAAGAAAATATGCAAATTTCCTTCATTTTGGTCTCAAACCATGCAAAACCATGCACAAATATTGATTTTGAAAAATCCTTGAGGGCGCACTATTTGGTCAAATGTTGCCCGTTTCTCTTTAACATAACCATCTTATGAAGCTAACATCTGCATACTTCAATTTGCATTTTCAACTTACTTAAGAACCACCCATCTCCTGTAACCATGGTTGGCGGCACATATAGAGGGACCTTGTCCGGCCTGTTTATTTACACTCAGCCTGCCCTTCCACAGGGCTTAGCCATGAATTTAACAATGGGCCGACCCGGTTCGATACAATTCATCATTTGATGATTAGACTCCGAGTCATAATTCATCACTTGATGTTTTCTGAAAGTGATGCATAGTCTAACACAGTATTGCCTTCACCGGACGGCACAGGATAAACACCCAGAATAAACTTGAGTTGTTTATAGAGAGTAAAACAATGCATAAAAATATGTGTCACAAGTTAAGAGCAAGGTAACCCTCAAGAACAAAACAAACATAAACAAATGAATTCCCAACACAGTACTGTCGATCTTACAGATGGTATACAATAACCAGGATACCAAGTTTACACACAGTAGAATCTTGAGTTTTTATAAGAGCAATGGTATATAAATGTTCTTAAACAGTAATAACGAGGTAACACTCAAGCCAAATAACAACAATTCCAAACACAGAACTGTCAATATCACGCAGGGTGGTGCATGAAATAAACATAGGAGAACCCAGGAGAAAACCAAATTAACCACACAATCTGTAAAAAAAGAACAAAAACACCAAAAAACGATTGCCCAACACAGTACTGTCAATCACACAGATTGTACAGGCATAAACCACACGATGAAACAGTTAACACCCATAAGAAAACTTACTTTTAAGCAGGGGGCATAATATCATAGGGGCCCTTATTTTAAGGCTGACTCCGAGATTTCCCGATGGGGGCAACTCATTTTTTTCAAACAAATCTTGTCTTTTTTGTTTTTTTGCATTACTAACTTGTCCATATATTAATCACTGTGATAAATAACTAACTCAAATCGAAGTCTTCTCTAAAAATCTCAATTTGTTTATAAATATCCGGATCCGGAAGTTTTTTTTTATACACGTTATCCTATGCAACTGTAATACTGTCATAATGTTTACTGCAATAAAAACAAAATCCGATTCATCTCCTCTAAATAGTGGAAGAGCATTTTAGTACTATCTTTAGTTCTAGATGAAAAAAAACTATTTTTAATACTACAAACACCAAAAAATTTATTAATCGAAATCTTCTGAATCAGCCTTTATATTCATTTACCCCCACACGACGAAAATGTTTAACACCCTGGTAATTGTATAGACCCTCTACATCAATGCTAGGTAGGTAGGTCCTCTCAAATTGTGGTAACCCCCTCGCTTTTTCAAAGGGCAATTTAAGGTTTAACAAAGGGATCATTTTTGAAAAATCCCCCAATCATGTTAAATGTATGCCATGTCCACAAAATGTAATATTTGTAAAACACCTACGCTATTGGTTTCATGAGTTATATAGTAAAATGCCAAAAATGGTAAAAAAGGCAAAAAAAGTCAGATCTCAATTTGTACAGGTCAACCTTAAAAGTTTCTGATTATATTTTAAATACTTGCAAATTATTGCCTGATGTCAGAGCCTCCAACAAAGTATAGTTTTTTATATGTGTTTATGCTTATTACGAATAACAGGGCAAAGAAGGCAACACCAATTGGATTATGTTGCCCTATGACCCATTTTGTCTCAGTCTCATAACATGAGCTATGCATTGCATAGGGTACAAACTCTTCCTTATTTTGACACACTTATTTTGAAGCTAAATGAACACTTCTTCATTTTACCAAATTGGAGCAACTTCTGATTCTTCAAATATAATTGACCTTTTTTACCATTTTAGCCATTTTCCCACCCTATAACTCCCAAACCAATGGTAAAGATGGTACAAACTAATACCTTTTTGGAATCCTTCCTTATGACTAGACAGACAATAGTGATACATTTCAAACATGAATTGAGTGATTTTTAAAAAATAATTTTACTCATGTGTAAACTTAATTGGCCCCTACTGAAAAAAGTGATACCACAATTTGAGAAGTACACTACCTAGCATTTGTGTAGATGGCCATACTAACTACGGCAAATGTATCAAACATTTTCTTATGGGGTAAACGGTGATGTAAATTGTGTCAAAAAGTAACAAGGTAACACTCAATAACTCAAATCACACAAAAACATCAATCATTAGATTGTATGGCAAATCAAGGTTACAATACTATATGTTGATAGTTAATTTTGTTACAGTAAACTAAACCCACATTAAAGCTATCATTACTTGCAGGATGGAAATTGGACAGTGAATAACTCAAACTGCCGCCATCTTGGATTTGAGACTAAATGACTACCACCAAAATAACCTTGAGTTTTGATTCTTCTCCATGGAAACATCACAAAATGACCGTTTAAACCGACATGTCCTAAGCTAAGTCATTTCGTTCAACGCAAATCCAATTTTTCAATTTGGCAAATCTGTTGGCAGCCATCTTGACTTTTTCAAGTTAAATATTAAGTTTTAATAGCAAACTAAACCCAGAATATATTTCTAGCCAAGAAATGAGCCGAACAAACTCAAAATGTGTTTTCTAGGCAGATTGATTCCAAAAGATACAAAACATTAAAATATTTAATATGGCAGCTGGCGGCCATCTTGAATTTTCAGTTGAAGATGACCTCTAATGAAAATAATCGCTGAAATGGCTTTTCCCTGATCATGAAATGAGTCAGAAAAACGACCCCTCAATCATGTCTCCAGGTTGATATGTTCATAAGTTTGTCTTCCAAATTCAAGATTGCCGCCACGGCCATTTTGGATTTTGCTGTCCCCTGGACACTTTTGGGAGGGGTAAGGAGCTCCTTTTTTCTAGTACCCTAATAACCAAAATCCATCCTCAATCTCCGTCGCTCTCCATGGTCACAAATTGCTAATTTGACCTTACTAAAGTGCCGTCGAGCTTAGGGTAATGTGGGCGAGCACCCCCTCTTGTGCCGTGAGTTTGTTCAATGTTATTGCGTGAACATACTTTTACTCTCGTCTTCTCGATGTGGGGTCTTATAAAGAGAGGGAGGTCCAAGGAACTCCAAGGTAAACAGGGTTTCACAGGTGCTCCAGGTGGTGTTTCCAGACCAGGTAACTTTAAGCTGGACGTTTGCTTCTCCGTTGCGTAGTATTGAAAGTGAAAACGCCATGTTATACTCAGAATAACCTAATAGTGTCCTTTTTCTTAAGGCACAACCTTGTTAAGACTTTGTGCCCCTTGTAACCAAAGTACAGTTTATACAGACTAAAAGTCTAATAATTGGCGGCCATCTTGAAAATGGCGCCACTGGTTTCTATGCACCAATTTGAAATGCTCAAATAAAAACTTTGATTGTATAAAAAAAGATGTTATACATATTTCTTGCAAATATGTAAAATAGCTGTTAATGGCGGCCATTTTTGGAAAATGGGCCGTCATTACGGCATGGGAATAAACCGCAATGGCCCATTTGATCGTAAGTCTTTTAAAACATCCACGGTGCATCAATGCCATGCTTGAATGCCTAAAAAAAGCCCTGTATTTATCAACTCAATCTCATATCTAGAGGAAAATTAACTAAATGGCAGCCATTTTGAAAAGGGCCGCCATTTAATCAGAGGACAAATCTGGCGATGTCCCCTAACTAAAAGTCTTTCTTTTGACATGCCCTAGATATGTGCCCAAAGTTCATGCTTTTATCACCAGGTGCACAATTCCCCCAAACTATGTGCACCTATATCTACTCACTATGAGTTCGGATTCGTGTGTTATATATTGGTTTTTTATGTTCTAACATGCGATGCCCTCTTTCCGTTGTCTCCTGTATTACGTTATGTGCATCACTTTTGGATCGCGTGGTGTTAGAATGTGCTGTTTAAATGTATATACAACTATTTCCAGGTATGATGTGTGGAGCCTCATACCACGGTTATGTAACATGTGGAACTGGAATTTTTGTGAAATTTTCATAACAAACTTGCAAACCAAGGTTTTTCTAAATCCAAATTGTATGAGGATTCCAAAATCATGGATGTCATTTTAAAATGTGTTCTTGGATGAATTCTAGGGGGGCAAAGGTTTTACACTGTTTTATACAGGGGGCAAAATAGAAAAGGGGGCAACATGTGTTTTAAAGTATACCACATGTTCAGTACCTTTTTTCAAGTTAAAGAAGGTATAGTTTGCCCTACCTGAGTATTATAGTACAAGATTACAAGACAAAACAGGTCAAGGTCACACTGGGGGTAAAATTTCAGATTCATCGTTTTGTTATAAAAATTGTGCCAAATTGTTCGTCTTACTGTACAGAAGCCGAAGATAAAGGTCGGCGTTGTCAATGACGTTTTTGATAATATTATAGGCATATGGCCGTGGTCCACAGGGTGTATGAGAGACCACTAGTCATACAGGGTGAGTCAAAAAATTACACTCGTTTCAGAAAAATATTAAAATATTTACAAGTGTAGAAATAGGTTTTTATACACGAAAACAATAGCTCATATCTACTATCATTGGTAAAAATCTGAAGTTTACCTTTCGCAATTGGAGATTGGTAACTGGACGGAAAGTCGGCCAAAAACCATATTGACCACTGTTGTACAATTCTTTCGCGTCCACAGCAGCAAAAGCATTGATTACTGTCTTCTAAATGCTTATAACTTTTGTATGTTTCTAAGTAACCATTCATAATCCGTAGAACTGTAATTGATAATATTGTTCTTAACAATAGTTAATGACGTATCGTAACAGGGACAGGAGGGAAAGGGGAGGCACTGTCCCCCTCCCATATGGCCTTACAGACAAAAGCTTAGCCTACGGTAAACAGGAAAGTTGGTAAAAGGACAAGCAGAAAGAAGAGATCAAGAGAGGGAAGGGAGAGAAAGATTGAGATGCAAAGTTAAAGGCCAGATGTGTGACGTTCAATGTCGGTAATGTCCCCAATATTGATTCCACAAAGTAACCCCCCTCCCCCATCATTTTATGAAGGCGCCAGGTCAGGAAAAAGTGGGGTCAACCGGCTGTATGCAACAGGATTGCTAAATATTTGCATTCAGTTTCGGTGAAATGATATGGGAACAATTTCAAACATTAGTGAAGTTTCTTCCAAAATTGGGTGTAAGATTCCATATTTGGTTTTGATTTCAGAATCAAGGAACATTTTTTGACATTTTCTTGATGAATGTTTACACAAAGGTATCAAAGCAAGCAAAGAATGTCATAATGTACATGTGTAAGTCCATTCCACGTCCTTGGGCCACATTCCACAACAGTGATTCCGTGGACAGAGTGAAAAAATGGTACCTATCTTTAAGGTACCATAACTTCGCATGCAAATCAAAATCAAAATTCAAATTTCTCTAGTAGGTGAAATGATTAGTTTTATATTTGATAATCGTATTTTTGGAGATTGTCACTGCGAGAAAATTTCAAACAAAACGAGTTGACATCTTTTTGACTCACCTGTAGCTCCTAAAATTTCTAACTTTGAAAGGTGAAACACAACACATATCTATATACATTTTCTTAGTTAGTATAAACATGAACGATTTAAAACCAGTTTCAACAAAATCGGACCATTCTATAAATAATGACCTTGAACTTTCTTGAGCCTATTGTACGAAAACAATAGGTCGTCAATATGGCAAACTGTACCTTTTTAGAACCACCTCATGAGCAGCCGAACAGACGGGTATAAATTTTTAAACAATTTTAAACACTTTTATTGTTCCCTGTAAAATTGTTGCCCCCCTTGTAAAACAAACCCAATAACCCATTTTAAAAAATTACACCCATGATTTTCAGATTCTCATGACATTCTGTAATTGGAAAACATGGTGTCAAAATGTATATGAAAAAAACTAACCAAAACAATCCATTACATTCCCCATGTACTATTTTACCTCGATTCGTGCTGATATAGGTGCAATCCTGACTTTTTACGGTGAGAGCTGTTTTGGAGGGGCGCACAGCAATTAACTCTGCAGCACTCCTAATCCGTGCGGTTCGTAATACTGTGTAAGCTCCTGGTCAATACTATGTACAGTGTCAAAACATAGAGGGTAACGGTAAAAGTAACGCAAGTTAAAATGTCAATACTACCTGTGAAGGCGGTTGCGCCATGAATTCTGAATATGGAACAGGGTTTTGCGCTGGTCCCACAGGTGATATGGGGAATCATCATTACTTTCATAAGTTACTAACTAAAATACGACGAATACCTACTCAATGCAAAGATAGTTGAACACGTTGGATAAAATATAGATATAAAACTATGTAAATATACATTTGGATAGTGTAGAAGGACCATACATATAAACCAATACCGCGTATAGTGCCTCGTAGGCACTACAATTCTTTCAATATGGCTCCCACGAGGATACATGAATATGTTGATGATATTTTTAATTATAGCACCGTTTTTACAGTGAATGATAGTGAATGATTTGATAAATCTTATAAAAATAGTCCAAAGGTCAATTTCAGAAAGTACAGTAACAAAATTATGTTTGGTACTTGGTCGTTTCCTTTCAATCTTTCTATTGTTAGGCAACGAAGCGACTTCTTGGATAGAATAAAATGCTTCCTCCCTATTTCACCTAATGGATACGACCCAAAACTTTTCCCCAGCTCCTATACAGCACGAATCGAGTACAATCTGATGATATAAGGCTTGCTAGAAAGCATCTAGAGATCTCGTGTATGGTGTGTGTTGTGTATTGTATGCCGATGTTGAAGCAACTATAGTCCGGCGGAGCCATAGTCCGGCTCCATAGACGATAACGGAATAAAGCGTGAAACAAATGGTGCGTGAAGAGTCAATGAATTGAGTGCCTATTCCTTACGTTGTAGACGGACTTAATAATTACTTCTACACCGGGACCGCTCACCAATTAAGTACTCAGTTGAAGGCAGTTTATCGGGCTGACTCTGCCTGGGATTAGCTTAGAAGTAGAAGGGCTGGTTTCTTGTATACCAGAGGTCCCCGGTTCGTTACCTGAATTTCTTCGGGTTTATTGCTTGCATTCGGATTATGTGTTGTATATTACTCGTTAAATGTTCTAACTTGCGATGCGCTCTTCCTTTTTTCTATGTATTACGGTATGTTAAGGGGGCGATTAAGTATCACTGCGATCGCGTGTGTTAGATTGTGTTTAAAGTAAACCTGGCATTCGGCATGTTTTTCGATCAGTACTGTGCCAAAGTCCTACTACATTTTGAAAGTTTTCGGAATAAACATTTGATTGTTGCTGAGGTCTTGCTCTTTCATTTAATACCTGGATTGTTAAAAAGCGGTGCGGAATGGCTGAGATAGATCGCCCGAAAGACACAAAGTTGCATTTTTGGGATTTTTCAATGGGCATTGCGTGTAGGCGAGACACGACCACATCATATTGCAAGTAGGCATTCTCGCTCTTCATCGGAAACCTCTTGTGTCAAATCAATACACACGTATTATTGTCGTTGTAGGGCCACACATTGACTCAGTGAAAAATCCCAAACTGCAACTTTGTTTGGGGGGTTTGCGTATCGGGCACTCTATCTCAGCCTTTTTTGAACGTTTATTGTACACTCGAGGGTTTAAATGAAAGAGCAAGACCTAAAGCACCAAAATGTATATTTCGAAAACTTTCAAAATGGCATGACTTTTGGCACAGTACTGATCGAAACATGCCGAGATACTTATTGTGGCCAGGTGTAATAGATGTTCCATTGTATGATGTGTGAGCCCATACCCACTGTTAACAATTTAGTAGCTTGAATGGTAATTTTGCCACCAAGCTACTAGCATTTATACAAGATAATTTGTCCATTTAAGAATTAAATAGGAGCGCAATGTTTTCTGGACCCAGCCGTTATTTCTAACCACTGTTACACTCGTTCGCAAGAATAGAGGAATAATCCCCGTCGTGCTTTTTTTATTTTTTAAATCAGAAGTGAAGGGATGTATAGTTTTTTAAAGGGACACTGGCACATTTGGAAAATAGTTCGCCATTAAACATTTTCAATTGATATTTTTTGTATGGTTATAAAGCTTTTCATATTTCATTATCCGGCTCTCTGAAATGATTAAGCAAAAATCAGCGACCCCCCCCCCCCGCCCGCAATTTTGGTAAACTGGAATGATTTTATAATAAAATCACTCCGGAGTGGTGTTTCCACAAGAAACACATGCTGGAGTCGATTCTCACGGCACTCACCCTGTGGACTGGTCATTGACCTCATTGTGGGC
>JAMKCH010042346.1:0-23117 GCA_023653785.1 Ophioderma brevispina
TGCCACCAAGATGCTATGTCATTCAAAAGTGACACAAATGCCAAACATTTTATCTGTGTTCCTTGCCAAGTAAATTTTGACATCACTTTGCCAATTGCCAACCAAGAGCCAATGTCATTTAAAAGTGGACCCCTGATGCCAAAGTTTTATCTTGTGTGCATAGCTAGCAATTACTAATCAAGATGGCCTAATGTCATTCACAAATTTTCATTTCATTATTAAAACTGTGATGAAAACAGAGAGAACAAGGAATGATCTTTTTCAGTGTTACTTCTGCACAGTGGGGGGGGGGGGGGCTAAGTATAGTTATCATGATGGATGTGTGTATTTTGTCTGTAGTTCATTAATTCATTGTATCAACAAAATTCAATCCTATGAATTGGATAGAGTGGTCGGACTATGACTCTTCTGGTGGTGTGTAGATTTGCAACCAGATATCTGCTTATTAAGAATACTAATGGCTAATTTGCATACGGCCTTATTGTATATGTGGGCCACCTTAATTACGGACGTGTAGGTCTGGCTAGATTGATAGTTTTTTGCATCTTGTCCACAGCATACCAATACCTACAGAGATTACACAACCAACTACAACAATGTCACCATTACACAAAAACATGGCCGCCATGTGCAAGTGCACACAGAGCCGCACAAAACAACTAAAAGATATAATCCTTCAAAAGTGGAGGGTACGTAAGCCCCATGATCAGGATAAATAGGGAATCAAACCCTTGGGGAAATACAATTTGTGCAAAACACAACAAGTAATAAGATAGTTTGGGCAAGGATCTGAGCACTCTTGGAGACATAATAATTGCATTTTCTTCTTTTGTAAACCACAGGCCATCAGGTATCGGAAGAATTTGATAGCAGACCAGAATGAAAGTAGGAGAGAAGGTGGACAGCTAGTAATAATATTCAAGATAAGAAGAAGATATACCCAGATAGGTAAGCCAAAGAGGTCAAGAACAAAAATTTGACAAAAGCAACAAGTCAGTGTCGGATGGCTTGAACATTAAACTCGTATTTCACTTTAAAAGGCAGTAGGGGAGACGGTATCCACTACGATAAAAATAGTGGACTGCCATCAATATGACAGGATATTAGATATTATTGAAATATTTGAACTCTTTCCGGCAAAAACAACAAATCTTTTATTCTCATTCTTATTTCGATTTGGTTGTTTTAAATCACCGAAAATAATTGGTTTATTTCATTAATAGTAGTTGAAAAAATATTCCCCCCACTGTAAAAAAAATGACACCAAACCGTCCTAGTGTGTATTGGCGTAACCTATACACGCGGCGTAAACACTTGCGCGACGAAGACTAATCATCTCATAGAGTTAGGCCAACGACCAATGTTACCGAAACCCGCCCACTGATAAGATGATGTTAAAAGTCATAAAAATTGTACAATCTAGCAGACAAATTTTAGGTTTATTCATAAAAAAAACCAAAGTGCCTAATTAATTTTAACTGCCCGAAATGACAGAATCAAAAAAAGATAGTTATCAGTATGTATACTTTAGTGTGTGTTTGGGACACTCTTGAGAATAGCCACACTGTTAAATAAACCTGTAAAAAAACATGGACTTGACTGGCAGCTGGGACTCACAAACGTTGGCAGAACGTAAAATAACTGGAGGCGTAAAAATACGAAACATCGCAAAGAACGTAAAATAACGGCGTAGAAATCTCATATCATCGTTATTGTTGGTTTTTTACTGTTTCAAACATTATTAAGAATGAAAATGTTATTACGATCCCTCTGACGAAATTTTACGTTGATAGCTATGGCATACACAAAACGTGTATAACGTCACCACGTGGTTGTAAAAAAAGTTGCAATTTTTAAGGCAAAAAATTTTGAGAAAAGAGCAAAAACAAAGGGAAAAGTTGAAGAAATAAAAATTCAAACCAGTTATATACTTTGTTTTATATGGTATGTATACAGTTAATGTCACCAATTACTTTATCCACCATATAAGTAAACTTCAATACATGTACCTTAAATAGATTCGAACCAGGGCTTAATTACAGTCCTAAACCTTATCCACTAAACTACATTGACTTTACAGTTATCAGATGGCTAAAAATTAATATATATATGTGATGTACTACTTTTTTTGCAAATTAAAACTTAATAATCAAAGAGGAGGAATCGAGTTCTACAGAGTTTTTAACAACGATTTAAAAATGAAAAAGGGATTTTGATTTTTGTAATGAACGGTTAGTTACGACGTTATTTAACCAAATTTTATAGGTAAAACATTTTCATAGGCATTAAAAACACAGTCTGTTAAAAAAGAACGTAATATTACGGAAAATTTAACAACGGTCAGCGTATAATACTACCTTTTTCAAAGGTGTAGTATTATTTCTAACCACTGTTTATTTACATTTTCTGCTTCCAAATGGTAATTTATGTTAGGGATAGGTAAGAAAGCGTGAAGATTAGTGAATAATTGGGGTTTATCATAATTTAAAAGGTAAAGTTATGGTAATAATTAGGAACATTTAACAGTGCATTGTATCAGTGTCATTTCTGTACTTGTGATGACAATCCAATTTCTGTATCCATATTTCAGTGTTGCCCACAAGTTATTCCAGGAGACTATGTGAGATTCGGAACAATGCAAATATAGCAAGCTTTATCCCAGTCAGAAGACAAGTACATTGTCTTTGCAGATGTCGTGCCAAAACACATGGGCAATGGAAAGGTAAAGAATCCAACTTCCGATCATTTGGAATAATGGAATTTCATTTAAGGAAATTGAAAATGGTGCAATAAGTTAAAAGGGGAATGTGTAAGCGCCATATTTGATATTATGTTTGGTATAGCTCTTATTTTATGATTATCTTTTTTTTTTGGGGTGGGTGGTTTTGGGAGTTGGGGTTTTTTTGGGTGGTGCACCTCCCCACTGCATTGGACCTAAGATTACAATTACATAGTGTTTTCTGTTTTCACTCAGTTTTTATATGTAACTTTCATCCCACTTTAATCCACATTATTAAACTTTAAAAAAAATGTAAATTGTTTATTTTGTGCCGTTCAGAGACCTGGGATATTTCCATTTTTTTTTCCGAACCCGGTTTTTTGCATGTTTGAAATGCTTTCCAAAAGTATTAGATCAAACCTGAGTGAATAAACCGAATACGCCGTCTTTATGTAATAATATGATCTTTATTACTTTCTGTCGTGCACGACCGAAAGCCAAAGCACGGTGTTCTATGGGGACATGGGGACGATAGCATCAAGTTCAAAACAGGTTGGCTGTTTTCTTTATACTGTTTGTCCTAAACCTTCCGAAGTTCTTGGTGAGGTAGTCTACAATCGATCTTGTGCAATTTGAGAGAAATTCAGTATCCTCAAATATCTCCTCCTCACTGTTAAATAATACAGTGTAGGAATTTTCTCTTACAACAATTTCTCTTTATTATTTGATTGTGATCATTTGCTCTTCTTTGTTGTCACAGGTCCAACATTAGCTGTTTTTGTTAAACGACTGCATCATTCTTAATGATGGACTCAAAGACAAGTAGCTGTCAAGAACCGTTGTGCCCTTAAGGATGTTAACAGGATTCACTGTTGTCCCACAGTGAAATAATAATGTTGTACATGTTGCAAGGTTGGTTATTTTTATGAAAGACAAATTGAAATTTATAACTTGAGAAGTTTACAGTGCAGAGAAAAGAGTTTTCCCATCCCTTTCCTAGTGGATAGCCTCAAACGGTATATCTAAATATATGAAGGCAATTGACCCTTTTGTACCTAACAACTATAGTGATATTCTATTGCTCCTCTACTAACCCAGGCCTTGTTAGCTAGTTGGCAACCGCGCCTGCTAGTGATCATCGAGTTGTTGGTTTGAGTCCGGCCAAGTGCACCCTTTTTTTAACACTTGTGTACGTTGGCTATTTCCAGGGAAGATTACGAATAATCATCCTTGTTCTACCTGGAGAACTAGTAGTTAAAATTTCAATGAAACATCCTGCGTTTCTTAAAATTGTACGCTTTTGATCCTAAAGTACTTACAGTTTTGTACAGTGCAATTAACATGCTGCTACTTATCATAATGGGGTGGTTTCAATGCCCTCTGCACATGGCCACAGCCCAGAACGGACATATTGAGAACTAATGACCCCATGCATGAACCCTTCAATAATAATGACACAATTGATTGCTAGGACTGGGTGAAAATAATCTGAAAGTCAAAAGATTTTCTGGTCCGTCATTCAGTTGCAATTGGCACTGATTGGCAATTAATTCGGTCTGGCAAAATTACATTAAAGTAAATATGTCATGATTCTGATATTTGGAAAATTTTGGTATGGATGGTAAACTGAAGTAAGTTAGATTACATATAAATCAAATAAGTTGAAAATTGTCCACATTTTGTGATTATTTTTTGCCCTTTTAATTTCCGCCATGCTTATACTCGAAAACGATTCCGATAAATCCACATCGCCAGCAAATGGTGACGTCAAAGTGATGCTCATCAATAATTTACGGTCGTTGGGACCATCATAATCGCAGTGTTGCCACTTACTAATTTAACCAAACGAAATGAAACAAATATGTCATTCTGTAACTTATTTTTTTATTTTATTAAGTTACTTTCATAATCCATCAATATTTACGTGATCAGCAAATAACAATTCGAGTCAACACGATGTTTTGGTCATCACTTTGACGCACATGAGAGCAAAATTGGGGTGCCCTTTTTTGATTGGCGAAAATCCGCCCCGTTTTCTTCAATAGTCAAAAAAGCAAAAATAAAATGCCTCTATTTTGTTAATTTTTAACATCAAATTTATTAATTTTTTTCGGGAATTCGTGATGGATGTATGTACTATATTTTATGATGTAAGTCAAACTGAGCTGACAAAATCTTGACATATTTCCTTTAAGTACCCAGGTAAGCACTTGCGCAATTAAAAGGCTGACTCAGAGATTTCGAACTATCTATATATTTTTATGTAGTAATTAAAACTAGTCAACTAGAACTAAAGATATCACCTAAATGCTTAATTTCAAAGTTATAGAGTAATCGGATTTTTTCGTTTTTAATGCAGTAAACATTTTATGTACAGTATACGGTGCCATAGGATACTGTGAATACCAAAATTCCGGAGCCGTAATTTTATAACAAAGTTTGTGATTTTCTATATAAACGGATTTCTATTTAGCTTAGTTATTTCACACCGTGATTACATTGGATACTCATTGTGTATATGCAAACAAAACACATTTGTTTTGAAATTTGAGGGCACCCTCCTCGGGAAATCTCTGAGTCAGCCTTTAGCTAACAAACCAGGGTGGATGAGGAGTGATAGATTCGATATGTTATGAGTCTAAAGGTGTCCATCCCTTTCCTAGCCGAAAGCACCAATATAATTAAATAGTGAAATTCACAATGATTTTCTTGAATGGTGATGCTCTCTGATGACTAAAGTGGGTACAATGGGGGATTGCAGATACATAATCCTTCTTCTTTTGTTTTCATTTTCTTTATATTCAGGGGGTGGAAGAGCACAGTAATACAGGAGATTACATTGTATTTAGTGAAAAGCTGATAGGATAGTAACCAAATTTCATCGTGGCATCAGGACAGCACTAATCATGATGTCAAGGTCAATGTAGCTGATAGCTATGCAGTGCAATATTGTAGGGATGTCGATAGGTGAGTCGTGCATGCAATCATTGTAGGGATGTTTATAGGTGAGTCTATGCATGTAATCATTGTAGGGATGTCGATAGGTTGAGTCTCTGCTGTATATCATTGTAGAGTATCGATAGGTGAGTCTATTGCCATGCATCCTTGTAGGGATGTTGATGGGAGGTGAGTCTATGCATGCAAAAATCATTGTAGGTGATTTATAAGTCGAGTCTATCATGCAAATCCTTAGTAGGGGAGTTGAAGGTGAGTCGTCTGCAATGCAATCATTGTAGGGAGTTGATAGGCGAGTTCTATGCATGCAATCATTGAGGGATTTTATAGGGAGTCTATTCATGCATCATTGTAGGGATGTTTATAGTGCAGAGAAAGAGTTGTCCATCAATCCCTTTCGCTAGTGGATGAGCCTTCAGAACGGGTAATATCTAAAATATGATGGCATAAATGGACACCTTTTGGACCTAAAATTGATTATTTATCATATGGGCTCCTCTAACAACCCGGCTTGTTAGCTCAGTTGGCAAAAGCGCCTTGCTAGTGATATCGAGGTGTGGTTTGTAGTCCGCGCAGTGCACCTCCTTTTTTAAAACACTTGTGTACGTTGGCTATTTCCAGGGAAAGATTATAAATAATCACCTTGTCTACCTGTAGAACTAAGTAGTTAAAATTTCAATGTTTTATTTTTGTTATTTTGTTTAATAATACTTTTTTATCCTAAAGTACTTACATATTTTGTACAGTGCAATATAAGCATGCTGCTATGCATTATGGGGTGGTTGCAATCACCCTCTGTACATGGTTACAGCCCAGAACGGACATATTGAGAACTAAGTACCCCATGCATGAACTCTTCAAAATATGACAAAAATTGATTGGCTAGAACTTGGGTGAAAATAATCTGAGTCAGATTTTGTGGCAGTCATTCAGTCAGTGCAATTGGCCCTGGAATTGGCATTAATTTTCGGTCTGGAAAAATTACATAAAGGAAATATGTCATATTCTGAATATTTGGAAAATTTGGTATGGATGGAAAGCTTAAGTAACGTAGATTACATATAATCAAAATAAGTGAAATTGTCTCACATTTGTTTAGTATTTTGGGCGCCTTTTTTTATTTTCCGCCCAATGCTATATCTTACTCGAAAACGATTCCGATAATTCCATAAACTATCGCAGGCAAATGGTGTACGTCACAGTGATTACCATCAAATAATTGTAAGGTTCGTTGTGACCATCAGAATGCGCAGTGTTGCCACTTAATAATAAATTAAAACACAAACAAACACAAACTAAAAAACAAAACTAAAATCATATAAATATATTTTCTAATTTTAATTATTACTCAAACTTTCATTATTCCATATATGTACAGTGTCAAGCATAAATTCGAGTCATAACGATGTTTTTGGCATACACTTTGGACGGTCACGATGGAGAGGCAAATTGGGGGGGCGCTTTGAGTGGCCGAAAAAATCCCGCCCGTTTTTATTCATATTCAAAAAAGGCAAAATTAAAATGCCTCTTTTTGTTAATTTTACATCAAATTGTATTATTTTTTTTAAAAAAAAAAAAAATGTATGTACATATATTTTATTAAGTAAGTCAACTGAGCATTGACAAAAATCTTGACATAGTTCCTTTAAGTACCCAGGTATCACTAGGCTATTAAGACTGACTCCGGAGAGTTCGAATAATATATATGTTTATGTATAACTTAACTAGTCAACTAGAAAACCTAAAGATAGTCACCTAAAATGCTTAATTGTCAAGTTATAGATTAATCGATTTTTCGTTTAATGTGCAGTAAACTTTATCTAGCAGTTAACGGTGCCATAGATACTGTTTTAACAAAAATTCAGGATCCGGAATCTTATAACAAAGTTGTGGATTTTCTATATAAAGGATTTCGATTTGAGCTTAGTTATTCACACAGTGATTATATATGGATACTCATTGTGTATATGCAAAAAAACACAATTTGTTTGAAATTGAGGCACACGCTCATCCTCGTGAAATCTCTGAGTCCGCCTTAAGCTAACAAACAGGCTTATAAGGATGGGGGGGGGGGGGGGGGGGGGGGGGGGGGGGGGGTGATAGATTCTATAGTATGAAGTCTGAAGGTGTCGCATCCCTTCCTGGCAGAAAGGCACCAAGTGAATTTAAATAATGAATAGTTCAAGCATATGATGTTCTTGAAAACGGTTTGCTCTCTGATGACGGGCTAATAAGTGGTTAGCGCTTGGGGGATTGGCAGATACATAATCTTCTCTTGTTTTCATTTCTTATTTCAGCTATGGAGGGGAAGAGCACAGTAAGCCAAGGCGATTATACATACATTGTAGTGGTTGAAAAGCTGATAGATATAGTAACCAATTTCATTCATCGTGGCATCAGGACAGCAACCAATCATGATGTCAAGGTCAATGTAGTGATAGCTATGCATGCAAATCATTGTAGGGGGATGGTCGATAGGGGGAGTCTATGCATGGCATCCATTGTAGGGGATGTTGATCAGGTGTGTCTATGCATGTAATCATTGTATGGGATGTCTAAGGTGAGTCTAAATGCATGTACTCTATTTGTAGAGCTTCTATAGGGGAGTCTATGCATGCAATCACATTGTAGGGATGGTTGATAGGTGAGTCTATGCAGCAAATCATTGCTAGGGATGTTGATAGCGATTCTATGCATGCCCATCATGTAGGTAGGGAGGGATGTTGTAGGTGTGAAGTCTATGCAAGCAACATAGTAGGGATGTTGATAGGGCGAGTCTATGGGGCGAACGATACGGCGGGAAAAAAGAGGACGATATTTCTACTTCCCTTCCCTTCCTGTATGGGATGTTGATAGTAGTTTGGTTAAATCATTGTAGGGATGTTGATAGGTGAGTCCTATGGCATGGCAAATCATTTAGGGAATGTCGTATAAGGTGAGTCTATGCGGCAATGTCAATCATTGTAGGGAAGGGTCGATAGTGTGGTCTATGCATGCATCATTGTAGGGATTTGATAATGTGAGTCTATTCATGCAATCATTGTAGAGATGTTGAGAGGTGAGGGTCCTATGCCTGCAATCAATTGTAGGGATGTCAATAGGTGAGTCTATTCGTGATACATCATTGTAGAGATGTTGATAGGTGAGTCTAGATGCACTGTAATCATTGTAGGGATATTGATATGGTGAGTCTATTCTAATCGCATGCAATCATGTATGGATGTCGATAGGTGAGTCTATGCATCGTAATCATTGTAGGGATGTTGATAGGTGAGTCTATGCATGGGCAATCATTGTAGGTGATTTTGATAGGTAAGTCTATGCATGCATCATTGATATCGGTATTTTGATAGTCTATGCATGCAATCATTGTAGGGATGTTGATAGGTGATTCTTATGCATGCTATCATTGTATGGATGGTCGATAGGTGAGTCCTATGTCATGTCAATCATTGTAGGGCTGGGTCGATAGGTGAGTCTATGGTCATGCAAGCATTGTAGGGTGTTGATAGGTGAGTCAATGCTGTCAATCATTGGTAGAGATGTTGAATATGTGAGTCTATGCATGTCATCATTGATAGGGATGTCGATAGTGAGTCTATGCATGCGATCATGTAGGGATGTTGAATAGGTGAGTCATGTCATGCAATTCACATGTAGGGATGTGTGATAGTTGAGGTCTATGGCCATGCATCATTGTAGGATGTTATAGGTGGATTCTATGCATGTCAATATTTGTAGAAATGTCGCAGAGGTTAGTCTATGCATGCAACTCCATTGTAGGGATGGTCGATAGGTGAGTCTACTGCGATTGCAATCATTGTAGGGATGTTGATAGGTGAGTCTATGCATGGCAATCATTGTATGAAGATGTTGATAAGGTGATCGTCCTAGCATGTCAATCATTGTAAGGGATGTGAGGTGAGTCCTATAGCGATCAATTATTGTGGATGTCGATTATGTGAGTCTATGCATGGCAGAATCATTGATAAGGTATGTTGTAGGTGAGTCCTAATTATGCATTGCCAATCATTGTCGTGGGGAAGTTGATTAGGTGAGTCTATGCATGCAATTCTTTGTAGAGATTGTTGAATAGGTGAGTCTATGCATACACTCTTGTAGGGATGTTTGTTAGGTTAGTCCGATGCGTGGCATAACTCAATTGTAGGGATGTTGATAGTAGAGCTCTATGCATGCAATCATTGTAGAGAAGTTGATAGGAGAGTCTATGCATGCATCATTGGTAGAGATGTTGATAGGTGAGTCTATGCATGCAATCATTGTAGGGATGTTTTTATAGGTAGGTCATAATGCATGGCAATCATTTTAGGGATGTTGGGTTTGTAATATGTAAAATGCCAGTTCATTCTTAGTATGTTTCACTAAGTCTGGTTTTCAATTAGAGAAATCTTAGTTGAAATCTCTGACATTTTTTGTTGTTCATGTTTCCTGGTTCCCAGTTGATTTTTGATGGTACTCGTGTCCAGGCAACAGTGTGCACACAGAATGGCCAATGTGGGCCCAACCCTAACCCAACTGTAAAAAGAAAAGGTGCAGCTAGAAATCATGGCAATGACCCCTAACTGAGAAGGGGCATAAAACTACATCCTATCAAGGCATAACAAAATACAAATGTATGTTCATCAATTGACTTTTTTACCATATTTAACGGACAAATCCGGCACATTTCCTACAGATAATTATTTTATCTCAACAAAAACCTTATATTATTCGCTCTCAGTAAAATGGTTTGTGTTTGTATACATTGTCACCTGACCATTCAAACCTAATGATTTCCTTATGTGTGAAAAGAATGATTTTGTCTTAAACTCCTTTAAGAAAATGGTTTTATTCCAGACGAGTTTCTTCCGATCAAAATGTTACAACAGCCAAAAAGCAGTTTGAAATTGCATAATCTATTGCCTTGTTTTCACGTTATTTTTATACATTGAAACCTAGCAATCCATATCGTCAGGTGTATTACTATTTACAGATTTGAATTTTTTATCATTTTTCAAAATAGAGGAATGATACTTAATACCAAATCTTCAAACATGACATGTCACGTGCCGACCTTTGCAGAAGTACTCATTACTTAAATCTTGATTAGAAATTTTGCAATTTTGACGTGATGTTACTAATCAGAGACTTTTGGTGTTTAGCGCAAGTTGACAGATGTTGAACCCTCTGTCAAAAAGTGTAATTACTTGATTTCCTTACCAGGCTTTTTATTAAAAAATACTTTTGTTAGTAAATAGTCTCATCTTACATTTATAACTGGCATAAGCAAAATCTATGATTAATTTCATATTAATTATTAACATAAACAAAATTATATTATATTTAACATCAAGCGGGTGAATCTCGGCATATCCACTCAAACCGCCGTCATTATGTAATAAACCAAATTGGGAAAATTGGCGATACGCACGTTTGTTTGAGACGGATGTTCAAAAACGCCGATTGTGTTTTCCATAATGACGGGTGCACTATTTAAATAGACACAATCGCCGATTTGGCGGTAATTTTTTGTGTGATGGATATGATGGTTAATTTTTCCATGTATTACCACAAACTCCATTTCGATCATTTGTAAGTAATTCAGAATATTATGCTAAAATAAATTCCAGTTGTTAATTTTGTTTCTTAATAATCTGGATTTTATTGTTTTGATTCGTATGTGAGGAAGTGTACGGACCTCTAGAGTTGGCATTTTCAAATGCGAGTTTCTGTCTCAGAAACTAAAAATTTTGTATTTTGTTTACATGCTGTCACTATGTACTACAAAACCCGGACGATATTACCTCCAACAAATACGCACAAATTTCCAGTTTGGGGCACTGCATGTATCGGGGGCTGTGATTCTTCAGATTTTTTCCTGATTTCATTCAGGATTTTTATTTTCAACACTCAAATTCTTCTGGTCAACTTTTTTTAATTCCACAGCCCGTTCTAAGCACATAAGGTCCAATTTTACACTGCTTTTTAGATTTTTCACAAAACTTAATCACACCTGATGCCAACTAACTTAATCTAATTCTTAGGAATAATTAAAATAGTCCTGAGGGTTGCACTTCATCAAAAAATAAAAATTCTGGAAATGCATAGGTGAGCCAGACTTGTGGAATTAACTCTCTTAGTGGAACATAGAGCACTTTAATATAGCTTAGAATATTTCAATACTGTCAAAAAATAAGAACATTCTGGTAGGAATATGCCTTGTCCATATTTAATTATGCACTATCCTATAAGCATTATGCACACCTGTATTGACTACTTGTAATGGTTATTTATAACAGAACACTACCAGGAAAATTACATCCAAACTGTTTTAAATAAAATAATTAATACCACAAAGTATTGGGGAGAAGATCAAATAGTTGTCAGCAGTTATAGAGAACTATCTGTTAGAAAGTAGATGTCACCATCATAGGACTTTGGTGAAAAACTGAGAAAAGGATTACCATACATCTTGTGATAATTTTTTGTCCATTGAAAACCCCTTAATTCACTAAATCAAAAGCAAAAACTCCCGTACAATTACCACTACCCAGGAAAAACACACAATCGTTTTAAATCAATAATTACCCACAAAGTTTTTGGGAGGAAGATCAAAATATTGTCACAGTTCGAAGAACTTCTGTTAGAAAAGTAGATGTCACATCTGAGACTTTTGGTGAAAAACTGAGAAATGATTACCATTCTCTTGTGATATTTTTGTCCATTGAAACCCCTTAATTCACTAAATCAAAAGCAAAAACTCCCGTACATACCACTACCCAGTAAAACACAACCAAACTGTTTATCCCCTCCCCTGGCTTGAAAAGCAGAAGGGGGAATTATGCTATCAGTCAAGACGGCGGCGTCGCGGCGTCCAACACCATCGTGAACAGCGATCACATGAGACCAGTAAGGGTTTTGGTGATGTAACTGGTCGGTGGGATCGACTGCCATGCCCTTCATTCTGATTAGATTATGGGCGTGGCATATGTAATTAGGTAACCTAATTTGCATGAATTTAATGAGTAATTTGGGGGTATTTTTACCCAAACAAGCTGTGAACAAAACTATTGAAGATCCATAAGTCCATTTTGATGATGAAATTGGGTGGAGGGGTGGGGAAATCATGTACTCTCGCGCTGTTAGGTTTGGCACATGATTATACTAATTAAAGAGCAATTGGCAGAATTTATGGGCTTTAACTTTGGGGGGTATTTTCACCCAAAAACCTTGTGAACAAGACATTAAGTCCGATTTTGAGAAACTTGATGGAGGGGTGGGGAATAATTACTCTCGCGCTGATTAGGTTTAAGGTGGGTTGTCCGGGTTAAGGGGTCTGTCCGGGTGTTTAAGGGGGTTGTTGGTGGGTCCAGCTTTAAGGGGTTGTTGGGTTTAAGGGGATGGTTGGGGTTTAAGGGGTGGGTTGTTGGGGTTTAAAGGGGTTGTCCGGGTTTAAGGGGGGTTGTCTGGACTTAAGGGGGATTGTTGGTGGGTTAAGGTGGGGTGTCAGGTTTTGTTTTTAAAGGAGTTGCCCTGGGTTTAAGGGGGGGTGTCTGGGCTAAAGGGAGGGCTTGTTGTGGTTTAAGGTAGGTTGCACGAGTTTTGGGGGGGTGCCAGGTTTAAGGGGGTGTCCGGGTTTTAAGGGAGGGTTGTCCAGCTTTAAGGGGGGTTGTTGGGTTAGGAGGATGTTGGGGTTTAGGTGGGTTGTCCGGGTTTTTTAAAAGGGGGGTGTCCGGTTTAAGGGGGTTGTCTGGACTTAAGGGGGATTTGTTGGGGTGTTTAAGGTGGGTTGTACAGGTTTAAAGGGGTTGTCCGGGTTTTATAAGGGGGTGGTGTCTGGGCTTAAGGGGGCTTGTTGTGGTGTAAGTGGGTTTGCAACAAGTTTAAGGGGGGTGTCCAGCTGTGTTCTAAAGGGGGTTGTCCGGGTTTAGGGGGGTTGTCTGGACTTAAGGGGATTGTTGGGTTAAGGTGGGTTGTCCGGGTTGTTAAAGGGGTTGGTCCGGTTTAAGGGGGGTTGTCGGGGCTTTTAAGGGGGCTGTTGTGGTTTTAAGGTGGGTTGCACGAGGTTTAAGGGGGTGCCAGGTTTAAGGGGGTTGTTGGGGTTTAAGGGGATTTTTGGGTTTAAGGGGGGTTTTGGGTTGTATAGGGGTTTGTGGCCAAATAATACGCGTATGCATACGCAGAAGCAACGCGCATGCGAGCATGTGCGTTTGCATTGCGCGGACATTGCACATGAGGGCCGGGTTTAAGGGAGTTGTTCTGGGCTTAAGGGGATGGGGATTGTTGGGGTTTAGCTGGGTGTCCGGGTTTAAAGGGTTTGTCCGGGTTAAGGGGGGTTGTCTGGGCTTAAGGGGGCTTGTTGGGTTTAAGGGGTTGCACGAGTTTAAGTGGGGTTGCCCAGGCTTAAGGGGGTTGTTGGGTTCAGGGGATTTTTGGGTTAAGGGGGGTATTTGCAGTTGATTATCTGTAAAACATTTGTAAACCGCTCCGCCAGGGGGATTTTTAGCGGTTCGAGAACCGCGACGTGTATTTTTTGTTTATATATTGGGAATGAAATGGATTTGAGGGGCTCAAATTCAGGGAGACAATGTGAGACAAAAAATTGAATGGCCTTCATCTGATATCAAAATCGATTAATACTTCGGAAGTAAGTAAATCAGGGGCGGGTCCAAAGACGATCGGAACACGCCCTGTATTGAATAAATTGAAATTCTAGAGGAACATTCAAGAGACCAATGTGGCAACTGGTCTAAGCATTGGATTTTGTGGAAACAAAAAACACAAATATTTGTGCAGTATGTGAATTGAAAAAGGACAGTATGTGAATATGGATTTAAAACATTTTATAAATAATTTTATGATCAGTGACAGGGTGAAATTTCAGCATTTTTGTACACCATAATGTTGGCATTGGCTTGCATTTTGCAAAATATTGCTGATTCATGTGTCTAATTAGCAATTTTGAAGACCAATTCGCTTTATGTTTTAATTTGCATAGGGTTAAAGAATTTGTTTACAGTTGACTCTCACTATTTTTTTCTTTCTTTTTTAATGGATTATAAAGAAAAAATGTACTGCATTTTTTTTTTTCATGTGCAAAAATTTCAGGAAATGTTTGACTTTCATGTGGGGAAAAAAATGGGACAGAAAGAAAAATATTTAATTGTCTAATACCATTGAGTCAGAGATAATATGTTCTTGGCATGGAACTCTGGGTCATATTTTTCCTTTGGGTTCTGTTGGCCTCTTTAGACACACGGGGATCACAAAAAATTCCCTTATCTGCTATTTAGGGATATTGCATTATATATGTGCCGAAGATTCATACCAATAAATCCCTTAACTTAAACCCATTGAGGTCAGAGATAGCAATGGTCTTGGCATGGACACTATGGCCATATTCTGGTTCTGTATGCCTCTTTAGACCACATGAAATAATACCCTATCCTATAAGTTGATTGAGAAATGCTAATCAGGCGCATTCTAACAAGGAAATCTCTTTAGACCCGGTTTTAAACTATATAGAGTTTTGCCTTCATCCACGGACTTTTTTTATAGTTGAACGTGTGAGTAATAATTAATGATGAATTTCTTTCATGGATGGGTCTTCTCATCCAATCCGGGATCCTAAAGACATTGGGATAGGTCACTCGATCAAGAAAGTGGAGGCATTCTGCATGAAATCAATAGCTCATTGATTCGCCGTTTGTACATGGCACTGTGAAATTTATGCTATGTTATTCTTAGTCAATATGTCATACTGATAAATTAGGAGTCTATAAGTAATCATTGAAAATGGGTGGTGCTATTACTGTCGATATCAAAGTCGTCTATGGCATTTGTACACAGATTCACCTGCCTGATATCCAATGTTCTCACCTTACATCACACTAGAGTGTACTACGAAAAAAGGTTAATTTCATGAAGGACTAAATAACCCAGGTCTAAAGTTGGTACTATATCTACAGGGTTAGTGCAACAACTGTTAGTATTTCAGCTAAAATGAGGATTTTGATTTCACCCACTGAGCAACTATTATATATGTAGAATCGGACCTACAGGTTGTTTAAGAAGTCATCTTAAAATTCCACTGACCTTGTTTAGACTCATTGAATGCATTTTTCATGCTGATTCTGAATTACAGTCATGAAATGTGATTTTACTTTGTTTTGGAAAAATGAGTCAAACTGCAGGGCCAAAACGGGTTAATGTTTGTGTGTGTTAAAAATTTACATTCATCAAGTTGGAGTGTTAATTATACTTGATCAAAAATCACCATGTGATCTTCATTGAAATGACTGTATTGCAAAAGTGTTTTGTCATTTATTCAAATCCCCAAGACATCCATTTTGTTTGAAGGATAAGAGATAGGGGTCTTCCCACAGTTAACTGTTTGGTGTGGGGGTTATGCCTCAATTCAAAGTTGTTGTCCAGGTTTTTTAATTGATGGCCAGTCGTATAAAATACATTCCATTACGTTATGTGTAGAACATCATTATGATATTATGTTCATAGCTATTTAGACAAAATTACATTTTGCCCAGTGTTATTATTTCATTGGCCAATTTAATTATTGTCACTCCAAAAAGATAGAGATTAGTGAAGTGACAAGAATTGTTACCATTTTGTCATACCATCAAAAATCTTGGCTTTGCTAAAAATGATTTCAGTCCAATTGAAAAAAAATTATGACAGTGACTATTACAAAGAACATACTTAAAAATAAATGACAAATTTGGATTCAGTTTTGTTATGGATTTTTCCCTTTTCATTGAGTTTTGCACAACTGGACTCTGTGAAAGGTTTTAAAGAAGTTGATGTAGATATGGCCACAATTATGTAAGGGTTTTTTCATCTCTATTGTGTCTAAAAAATTGTCCAAAAACTCACATTTCTTTCAAATATTAAACACTGGACTTGGATGGAATAGTCACTTGTTAAAGGACCAAAAATGTTCATTCTTGGCAGTGTTTTACATCATACTGTAATCCATTTTTTCCAGGAGAGATGTTTTGAACCAATCCCATAATTTGCATGCAATGGCCTTCCATGTTACTGTACTAATCACCGTCATACTTTGAGAATAAACTGTTCCAAAATTGAATATTCATCATCATTGCTAAAAATTCCCTAAGTACTAACACTTTGTTGGTTAAAATGGAGCATACATGGTCAGTGTTTTGGGTTTGGAATAGGATTGTTGTGGATCACCTGACCCTATTGAAGTAAAATTTCCAAAACTGGGTGGTATTGTGATTGATATCAATACCACCTCTGGATCCATTGTCAGGGAGAATGTAGCCATTGAGGGAGGGGAGAGGGTGCGAAAATAAGGCCATGGAATGTTGTCCCTGTCGACGTGGAAAGAATGACTACACCTAACCAATCGTTTGGATGCAAAAAAATATCATAGGAATTAATTTAAAATGAGGGAAAAGACCGATCAAGATGAATGGAAATTGAAAGCAAAAAATTCATGCAAACAGTTGATGGATATTGAATGTTCCATTGAAATCTACTCCATCCGTGCTGTATTTATGCAATCCCTCCACAGGGGAAGAGCCGCAAACTGGTGGTTGTTGACCAGCAGCGCCTACCCATACAGCAATTTTTAGTTAGTGGCTCTTCTTCCTTCCCGGTAATAGCCCATTGTTCTGTTCAAACTGAAGAGTACAGAAGTTGTGTCATTTCATTATTATTGACCTTCATTTCTTATCAGTTGGTTGTGTCCTGGTATTTCTATTGACAAGGAGTACTATTAATTCTATGCAAGATGTGAAAGTGTCTTTAACAAGTCTTTAAAATAATTTGGTTGTGAAAAGTTTTCCTAAAAGGTAAATGGTAGGTGTTATTGGCATGGTGTGACAAGGTTTTTAGGGTATTTGCAATGGAGATATTGTATTTTCTCTTGAGCAGAAATGTGTTGCAATTTGGAAACAAAACCGTTCAGATGTTGTGTACTTAATCACAGTCTGAAGCATTTTGTAGGTGGTCCAACCATTTGCCAATTAGTGCATGTGGAACATGGGGGGGGTGGGGGGGGTGGTAGTCTGAGAGGTGATGTACCCCCTCAGTTGTGTTCCCCGCCGAACGAGTTCGGAAGGGGACTATGAATGAAGAAGCGGGCCTATCCCCCCTCACCCAATCCCCCCGTCTTCTCCCCGTTCGTCGTCCGTTCGTCCGTTCGTCCGATGCCCAAAATGTTAACCCATGTTGTTATTCGATTTATCTGGAGTTCCGTAAGGGTAACAATGGTGTAACTTGGTAGAAAGAAGCAGGTTGATGGTTCTCGACCCTTATTTAGATTGTGGGCCGTAAAATATGCTTAATTAAGTATGTCTAATTTGCATAATTTATGAGGAAATGTTCCTGCTAGGCTGGGTACAAGTTTTCTGGAGTTCCGTAAGGGCGTATAATGATGTACTTTGGTGAAGGAAGCGGGCTGAAGAGTTATTGACCTGATCGATTTTGGGCGGATTTCGGACAACTTGAGTATGCAAATGAGCTCATTTAATATGCAAAAATCAGGTAATGCTATATTTTGAAAATGAAACGGTAAAGGATTACTCAAAATTCCTGCGCGGCATGAAAGCCTATCATGAGGGCACATCTTTTTTGTAATTTGAAAGTAAGTGATATATGCGGCCTTAGGCTATGCAAATGAGCTAATTAAATATGCGTAATTGCTGTATCTCTGAAACGGTACTTGGGATATGCAAAAGTCCTGCGCTTACATTGAGACTACTATGGCTAGAGGGGGAGGGGGTGGGGTGTTGGGGAGGGGGTTGGGTTTTGGGGTTGGGGTGTTGAATGGTGTTGGGGATGGGGGTGGGGTGTCTGTGGCGGGGATGTGGCGGGTGTTTGAGGAGGGGAATGGGGGGTGTTGGGGAAAGGGAAGGTGTGTTACAGGGTATTGGGGTGGGGTTGGGTGTTGAGGGGTTGTTAAGGAGGGGGTTGGGGGGTGTTGCGGAGGGTGTTGGGGAGAGAGGTGGAAGTTGTGGGGGGTTGGGGAGGGGGGTGTTGTGTTGTGGGGTGTTGGGGAGGGGGAGGGGTTGTTTGATTGTGTTGGGAGGGGGTGGAGTGTGGCGGGGTGTTGGGTGAGGGGGGTGGGAGTGTTGGCGGGTGGAGTGTGGCGGGGTGTGGGGAGGGGGTGGGAGTGTTACGGGGTGGTGGGGAGGGATGAGGGTGTTGCGGGGTGTTGGGGAGGGGAGGGAATGGCGGGTTTGTGGGGTGTTGGGGGAAAGGGAGTGTTGTTACAGGGTAATTGGGGTGAGGTTGGGGTGTGGAGGGTGTTACGGAGGGGGTGGGGGTTGTCTGTTGCGGGGGGGGTGGGGCATGAGGGTGCCGTTGTGGGGGGTGGAGAGGGCGGTGGGGGGTTGGCGTGAGTGTTGGGGGGGGTGGGGTTTTGCGAGTGTTGGGGAGGGGTGGAGTGTTGGGGGTAGTGGGGAGGGGGTGGAAGTATTGAAGTTGCATTTGCATGTTAGTTGATCGCAACATTCGGCTGGGACATATTTTACGCATCGCGTAAATCCGAGTTCGCTTTAAATGTAAAATGTGTCTACAAATTAAGTGATCGGCCACTATTTGGTATTTTAGTATCGTTTACTAACAAATTTTCATAAAACTGATTAAAATTAAAATGCATGTTACGACTAAAATCTTCCGAAAAAAAATGTGGTCATTGAGCCCGATTTAATGCAAAAGTGACCCCTTTTCTCCCCCAATTCAATGTTGGATCGAGTTATGGTGTCAAACAGGCTTTTGCCAGGTCCCCAACATTGATTGATGGGAGGGGTGGGCGGTGGGAAGGATTATGTTATAGGAAAAGACCTCTACTTTCAAATGAACATGACTTACTCAATTTCAAACCGGTTAAAAACATGGAGATGGTTGAAATATATTGAAAAGTGTACCAAACTATTTTTTTCGATGATTGTAGCTTACCTTACCAAAATTCCAATATCGGGGTACTAGATGGTGGTGGTTGGTACGATACATTTGGAAGTTTAAAACTTTAAAACAATTCATGCAACATTTTTTTTATAACAACAGTTTTATTTTTTTTTTTTTTTTTTTGTTGCAAACTAATATTAAAATATGGAATATTGTTTATGAATATTTAAAGGACTGCCTGCCTAATGGCTTTGTGTCCTTAAGACACCTGGAACAGTCAGTGAGCAGCTATGAATGTCTACATTTAAATCCCATACAAGTTAAACCAAAATATGTCCACACTCAATGGCTGCCTGTTGACTACCCACAAGGAAAAAGTTGTCCGGCTATGGCTGCCACGGCTGGCACAGTTCTGACAGCCCCAACTGGGTTGGTTTGAAGACTGCCTGTATAATGGCGTTGTGTCCTTTAGACACCTGGAATAGTCAGTGAGCATCTATGGCAATTCTACATTAAAATCCACCCAAAGTAAACCACAATAATGTCCACACTCAATGGCTGCCTGCTGACTACCCAGACTTGAAAGTGCGACATCTGACAGATTTTTTCAGATCCTAGAAGGTTTGCATACTAGATTGGCCTACTCTTAATAGAAAGGACACATTGATGCTGGGCTGTTTTTAATAATTTTCTCCTCCCGTTAAAACATATGTGATTATTTAAATCTGTAATTATATTGGTGTTTACAAATGATCAGCACTGTATTTTGTTTATTACAACAGATTATCACTGCATTTTGTTTGTATAATTGTAACGTCAATGATTTTTCATATGACATTAATTAAATGATTTATCAGGAACAATTTTATAGGTATCACAAAGGTCAAAGTGATACACAGTAACCGGAAATTTTATTGTATGTTCCAGAGTTGACAAAAATTGTACATTTGTATTTGTAATTTATTGAAAAATGAATTTCACAAAAAATAATCATCTCATCTTTGTGTCCAGTTCAGCACAGTTATAATTAACTGGAGGTTAAATGATAATTAAGGGGTATTTCATGATCCACAGCCGCCTTCTCCCTTACTTCTACAAAATTGAAATGTTTTATCATCTGAACCATTGAACCTGAGTTAGCATGTGTGCCTATAAATCTTACGTGCTCATTCATCACCTTAGAAGAAATTCCCAACTCTGTATTTTCTGTCGCAAATGGACCCATTACACACGGTGGCCTATGCACCAACATTTGCTTCATAACATCAAAATGCACTTTAGAATCAATTAAAATTTCCGAAATAACCTTTTCTTGTGGAGATCTTATGAACCATAAACAAAAATGAATGTGTAGGATCAGGAATGCACCTTCAACTTCATACCACATTAATTTCCAAAAGTTATGCGAGATACGTCATGGCCTGCTCCTGACTATATAAACAAAAAGAATGTGTTGGATCATGAAATGCCCATTTAACTTCATCCACATTTTGCTCAATTATATTTCCATTTTCAATTTCATTGTTCACTAATTTTGTTTATTTTGGGCTGTGACAAGAAGGTTTGATTCTCAGGCATGTCACTATCCCATCATATTATATACATGTGATTATGAAAACAGTCATAAATACCAAAAATAAACTTGTCCAATTGGCTTCTTAATCTGTCTTTTATTTTAGGCATGTTCACACGATCGTTGTTAAGTCGTTGGTAAGCACAGTCGTTGGTAAGCACAGTCATTGGTAAACTCGGGAGTAAGTGACCGTCTGAACTACATCATTGTTTCAGCTAACAACGAGTTAACAAGACGATTTACTTTAAGCAATCTAAAATCGCGAGCTACTTGCGAGCAAGGGGTGCGTCGTTGGTAATTGCCGTTGTGACAGTGCTAACTCACGACTCGATTTTAAGGTGACCTCATCGTAACCTACTAACGACACCCGGGTCAACTTATTCCGTATCGTGGATACCAGAATGCTTTGTTTAGTTCGTGTATTCATCAACTTTTGACAGCGTTCTTGTGCTGGCTGGTAGTACAGTTTACCGTTTTTCCAATTTATTTTGATAATGGTGGCATCATCCTTTAGTAGTACCCAGCCCCCGAAAACAAGCGAACACGCGGAACCCAAACTGGTCCGAGAGAAGCTATACAGCGTTAATCAAGATCTGGAAGGAACCCACCGTGCCAGATAAAATTTGGAGTTGAAAGACACCCTCCGAATAGGAATTTCCCTTTTTGCGATCACGTGACCATTGGCAGACAGCCTCGTGTCCCATACACGGCGTAGGTGCCAAGAATTTGTTGAAAAAGAATCCCACTAATTTTGATTGAGAGAGAAAGTTAATTCGATCGGTATTCATCTAAATAATTACTATCATTTTTATTTGCGTGGAGATTAGAACTTTAATATATTTGTAATTAATGAGTAATCGTGATTTAATCACAGCAAGTGCAAATCAAAAATGTGCCTTCACACCGGCCACTGCACGTAACTCGCTCTCTGTACCGAGGAACTACATTTCGTCGATGATCATTTGTTTTGATGATGTCATGTTTGGGGCTGTCTCGCTTCTCACGATTGGTGTCGGGGGAATGATAATCTGCATAAACGCGTTAACTGCCAAATCCTCGTCCGATGATATCACGAAAACCAGAGCCAAAATATCGGCTTTCAAAACACACTCCTTCTTGAGGATTTCGCATTTTGGCATTGTTTTACATGGTTTGAGATTTCGCGTGGTTCCATCATTCACCGTAAGGTCAAGACTAGCGGCGCGGCTACTTCCCGCTATTTACCAATGACGATAAGGCCCGCTATGCTGGTAACTTTTGGATTATCGTTGTTATTCCTGTGGACTTGCGTCGTGTTAATAGGCGCGAATGGAGGAATTTAAATGAATTTTCGTTGGTAACGGCTACTTTCGAAAGTAGGCCACCCCTCTCTGAACACACCTTTTTGTTGTCTTATATCAAGATGTCATATATGAGTTCCACAAATCCCCCCTAGTCTTTTACTTATCCAAAGGACTAACACAGCAGGATCCTCTGTTTGGTTTTATACCCATGTAGTAAATACTCTGCATTTGGGTTGGCCTAAAACCACTGTACTTAAGAATGTGCATTCCTCATTTGACGTATTTTGAATAGCTGTGGGCTATCCCAGGTGGTGAAACTCCTGTACACATGCCCATGGCATAGCGACTAGCATAGCGCCATCATTTTCGATACGCTACCAAATTGACTCCTATTTTATTCGTGTGACGTATTATGACGTTCATAATTTTATAGCACCAAGTCAAACGTCGGGCGATCGAGTCAGCCTACAAATTTTTAAATGGCAGTATGCCTCCACTCTCTTGATCGAGTTGTCCTAGCTATCCCAATTTATTTAGAATCCTGGTTCTATATTTTGGGTTGGCCCTAAAGACTACTGACTTGCAACATTCTCATTTACATAGTTTGAGAGCCCAGCTCTATATATTTTGGGTTGACCTAAAGCCACTCTCCATTAACTGAATTGCACATTTCTGATTTGACATAGTTTGAGTA
>JAMKCH010042347.1:0-12292 GCA_023653785.1 Ophioderma brevispina
AGTACTCCAGCAGAGAAGAGAGAATGCTAGCAAAGAGCAAGTACATACCACCTAATATTACGGACTCCGCCAAATTCACGTTAACTGCGGATTAATGTAAGTGCACAAGAACTGTTTCTGGGGACAATTAGAGAGTATCCACGTAAATTCTTCTCATCAAATCGTTATAGTGAGCGTAAGAGGAAGGCTGGTAAATAGACACGGTCTTGATAACTTATCCACTGTTTGACTGACTGACTGACTAACTCCGTGATTTCAATCCATTTTGGAAATTCCCATTATTCGTAAACAATACTGGCTAAAGAAAGTCTCCACATCGCGCACCACGGCAACTCACTCGTCGAACCGATTCAGCTTGAAAATGACGATAATAAAGTCCAAAAGAATATGCGGCGATGATATAAAATCCTGTTATAAGGGGTATAAGACGACACAGCTACGCAAGCTATCACTCATAGCATAACATGAGATAACTAAGAATTGATTTTCGGTACACAAGGTAATAGGTCATAGCCCATAACCGAAACCTGCACCCCCGGGGATTTGGGGGAACCACTATTTTGGAAAACATATACATATAGCTATCACAATCAGGTTGTTCTGCAAAAATCCCCATCTTGGGTTAAGACGTGAGGGCGCTTTTTTCAAAATGGCGGCCAATATTCAATTAATGCCCTTTTTTTTGACATATACCTTAATTTTTGATCCCAAATTCATGCACTATGTAACTACTTAGTCGCACCAAAAACAACCCAAGGAATAGTTGAACACCTTTTGGCTGATAACCTGACTCTAGAGGGCGTCATATTTCAAAATGCCACCGATACAATGAAACACCCATGTAATTTTACACACCTACTGCCTTTTAAAGGCAAAATGCCGGTGTCACATAATTATAATACTTTGTCATGGACCTGTGATTAGGTGAGGGGTAAAGTAAAACTTAAACATGAAGTAGTTAGGATTTCAGCGTGTAAAGAGGGCGATTTATGTAAAAATGGTCTATGACTTACTATACACCTAGACAACAACCACGCCTCTTAATCACTGATCAACCTTGAATCCGCATAACCATGGTTTCTTGAGTCTTGATGTGTTGACGATGGTTACTAAGTGAGCAACAAGCTTCTTACTACGCATGCTGTGAAGCTTCAGGCAAGGGGTACGGCGTAGCGCCGCAACCAACGCGTCCGCATAAGTTGTTGTTGTTAAGAAAGTAATAACGTATTCAACACACAGGTGCTTGGTTGTGGTGTCTATGGGCTCAGGGATAAATGCCAACGGGGGGGAGCATGCTCTTGATCTGTGGTCGGCATCTGTGCCGGTGACAGGCCTGAGAGTGCGGGAGCCTGGCCTTTGTCTGGAAAGACATCTTGGAATTGGCGGCACAAGATGCAGATGTCAAAGGGAGACTCAACGGACCTTTAGATGGGCTCATCCTTATGTGAGGAGAAAACAATGCAGCGCGCAAGTCATCCGGGGCAAAGTGTATGCTTTCCGTCTGCGCGGCCATGCCAGGCGTCACTTTGAGTGGTCTGGTCTAGAATGCCCTGGAGCACTGTGATAGTCCAGCTGTTTACTTAGAGGTCACCTTGGACTGCACTCTCTTATAGGCCAAAATCGGAAGATAGGTTAGCTTTAGATAGGGAAGGGACAAGGGGAGGGGGCACATGCCCCGACACCACTCAGGGGGGGCAGTGAAAATGAGTTCGGAAAATTAAAAAGAAAAAAACTAATGTGTGTGATTTTGTATTGGCACAGGCAGTATAGTTCATTCCGACTTCAAGATATGAGATACCGGAGATCTATCGAAGGTCTCAACATACAAAAACGGAGAGGTTCGGGGCTCCGTCACTTGACCACCCACCAGACGCAGTATAGTTCTCTGCTTAAGATAATGAGATTAATGAGATCTCTCCGGTAAGGCACTCCACATGCTATTTAACTCAAGAGCTTCCCGGGTCTCCGAACCCTGGACCCCGCCAGGGGCGTAAGATCATCTGCGTCATGTTTGAGGTAACCGAGAGCTCTCGGGATGCGCTGAAACAAGCTAAAAACCAAAGAGTTCTGGGGGCTCGCCCCTGGACCCCCGCAACGTCAGCATAGTTCAAGATAAGACATAACCCATCTCCAAAAGCACTCGAAACATGTTAAAACTCAAGAGCTTCCGGGCCTCTGCCCCTGAACCCCCTCAAGGGGCTTTTCCCCCATTACCCTGTATGACCGCATGCCCTGAGATCGACGGCGTTTGCCCTGTGCTGCTTCATGAGTGGGGGATGTCCCCTTAGGAGGGGTCGCCAGAAGCTTGACCATCGTTGGATGTCTCCTGCCAGCTTGTCGCAGGGTGTTTTCGGCCAGCTCCTGCGGAAAAAATTACATGCAGCAGCGTTAGCATGCATGGCATAGCATGACCAAGATCGGTGTGGGGCCCCCTGTGTTGGACAGAGGCTGGCTGCTGGACTGCGCGGTCCGGGGTTGGTAAGTTGCTTAGGCACGTCCGGTCCTTTGAAATTGCCTGTACGGAGGTTTGGGGGAGTTGGGCTTCTGTGGAAGAAAGACTTGCGTAAACCAGTGGCATTATGGTATTGGGCCCTGGTGCGCGGTCTTCCGCTGGGGTGGATTCTCGTGGGATGAGTGGCGGTGTATAGTGATTGAGATCCAGAATCGGCTGATCAAAGGTCGACAGATCAGGACACTTGAGCATCCTCTTGGTCGCCCAATGTTGGTGCATCAATCACAGACCGGACCTTGCAGAATTCAGTGAAGCAGCCAGACCTTTGTACCCACCTCTGCTGGATCACATTTGAGAACCACCCTGTTTGGATACGATAAGAAGAATTTCCAATTTTAATAAGCATTGGTATTGTTCAATTGGCGATTTAGCAATGCTTGTTTCCTTGGTCTAACGAGCTGAAGAGACAGAGGAGATTTCTAGGAAGAACAGCCCCCAATTTTTTCTCGAACCCTGGTTTTTTTACTATTTGGAATGCTTATCAATGTATATATCACACCTGAAGTGAATAAGCTGAATACACCGTCTTTATGTATAATGATGATGATTTAGTAGTTTTCTGTCGTGCCCGACAGAAAGTCAAGCATGGTTTCTATGGGGAACTATTACGATCGCAAGCAATTTCAAACCCCAAATGTTTTGCCGGGTTTACTTTGCACCTGTGTTTCTAAATAAATTTATTTATGTATTTATTTAAACATTTGGCTAAAAATACAATCAAGAAATAATATGATTAAAATCAAATGTCATGATAAGAACTAAAAATAAAGGTGCAGAAAAAAACAGAAGGCTATCCTGGTGAAGTCAGAAGCACCAAGTCGCGCTGTCACCATAGGGGTGTGACTCCACCAAACCACTGAGCCACCCAAATACCACACATTTTACATGTAAATATTGCATCCTAAGGTATTTCCACACTCAGGCCCCTTCCATCTGGTAATACCCCACAAAACCCACGCACCCACACACCATGCACGCACACACCCCACACACGCACACCAACACCACACATGCTCATACTCACAGACTAGGAAGTGTGCCACTGAGGGGAAGCAATAAACTTGTAATGAAAGTGTTCTTTCCATAAGGTGACACTCCCTCCGCCAACACTCCTCCCCGAACCCAACGAAATTCGGAAACCTTAACGGACTAAAGCACAAAACCGTGTGGTTTTCATTCGTTAAGGTCCGTTAAGGCTTCCGAACTCATAGGGCGCCAGAAAGCACGTCAGAAAAGGGTGTCACCCCTTATGGAAACACCCTCATGAAATACTATAAAATCAAAATTATAAAATGCACAGATTCTTTTAAAGTCCATCCTCTTCTTAAATTTTCAAAACGTTCTCGGTAGGTGGTCTACAACTGATCCAGTGAAAATCTCCTCCTCCTGTTCACTTTAAATGCAGCTCCTTTGATTCAGAACTTTGATCTTCCTTCCTCCTCCTCTTCGTGAGTCATTATTTAACGTCCCTTCTGTAGCAGATTATTCTATGTATACTAATTATGTCAGACAACTCTTGTGGCCCATAAATTCTCCTGATGGCCACTTGTACCTAGTGCACCATCATTTACTCCACATGATCATCTGTGGAGGACATTTCTGGCTCTGCCAAATCTGCCTGGTACCAAATCAGGGCTTTGATAATTGGGTCTCTGAATGTGCATCCTCAACAATCTCTCATAACGAGTGCTCTGGCACATCAGTCGATCTTCCAGGGCTTAGGAAGGCATCGAGATACTTGTCACGTTTTTGACTTACCCTCGTCTACCTGAGCCATTTTTGTGTACAAACTCCCGACCCCTCCCCCTGTAATTTTTCGTTACTGCACAACATATCTGATTCCTGTAATTTGGTACCACAGGGTTGCTTAGAGTTTATGCTTTCCATTGGTATCAACATAAGTCGCCAACATCCCCATTGTGACGCACTATGACTCCTATGTTTGAGCAAAGTATGAAAATTACATGTACTGGAATATAGGGTGTAAAATTGAGATTTCGCAATTTTAGCGACCCCTTATTCCCCCAAAACTTATTATGCACTAAAATGCTCTCATTTTTAATAACTAAGTCTATTTTCCATCAAGTAAGAGCCAAAACCCGCATGAAATTGGATATTCCTAACATTTTGGCGAAAATTGAATTTTCCCCCCTATGTGTGTCTATGGGGAAATTGCAAATTTTTGCTAACGTGCGAACTAAATGACGTCATTGTGACGTGTAATGCTAGGCATATGTTGGTACTCATTATTGGTATCACTGGAAAGAGGAGGACCCATAGCTATCTATTGGTACCAAATCGAGTGCCTGTGATGTTTCTGTTTGTGCTAGGCCATGTGGTAACTCTCTTCCAAGGGGTTTTTCATTTGGCAGCATTTTGAAAAAGCGCCCTCAACCGTTTAACAAAACCCAGGGTGGGGATTTTGGCAGACAACCGATTTCAGTTGCTTTATGGATATATAAGCTTCACAAAATGGTTGTCTCCAACAATCCCCGGGGGGGTGCAGGGGGGCCAATGGTACCCCTTGTCTATAACACGACCGACTCGGATGAAAACAAGAAGCAGAATGACGAAAAAACAAGCCTGCGCAAATGACACTGGCAAGACCACGAAACCCGAAAGGCGGGAGCCCCAACATGTGATACAGGCCAAACCACATCATGTTGCAAGTAGAACACGAATGTCCAACCTTCGATAAAACTGTTTATGTGTTTTTTCGACGGCTAGCGCCTTGGCAACATAAACTGCATTACAGCAGGTCCGAAACTAGAAAGCAAAGCAACCCAAAAAGAAGGAAACCCTGAAATACCTGAGAATTTATGAGGATATCATTAGAGAAAGTCTTATGCATTATTACAGTGATCTCAATGCTTTGCCACTTAATTTAGTGGTCACTAACTAATGGATCAAAATTGATGGGGAAATTGCCTAGGACAACATACTATTAGAACTGCACAAGATCCAAGCACACTGCATGCGAATGTATACTTGACTGGTATGTCCTCTGGCACAAGTGACAAGCATCTGTAATCATGATTTTAAAGGGATTGCAGCGATTTGCTAATCAAACATCGAAAAAAATCATCAAATTATCTTTTTGTATTTTTATATTACTGGCATGGATAATGGCAACAATAACCTGCAAGTGGTTGGCTTGACAAATCCGTGTATTCAAACAAGGCAGTACATTTTTATATGATTCTTTAATTTCTATACGTGCATATCTAAATTCCGATTTGAGATCACAAAAGCCTTTCGCGGTGAATATCCCGATTTTAAGCATGATATTGTGCACCATGATTCAATTACAGTTTGACCTCAACACAACTTATTGATCTTTGTTTATTCGGTGGCTAGTGTAAACCACAAATCAGCTGTTTTAATTGTAGGTTTTGGATACGTCATCGATGTCTGTCTATTTGGCTGAGAGAACGGTATGGCAAATTCCTCAAATACTTTCATTTTTTTTCACTTTGGTGGTTTGTATTCTACAATTAAAGGGCAGTTTATATGGGCAGTTTGTACACACTTATCCCTGATTTATAAGTTAAAACAAATGCATTCCACATTTTCCTTTCCGATTCTCTCGCAATATCGCTGCTAATCTCTTAATAAATACCTGAGCAATTTCCTGATCAACTCATTCTATTTAGTGACCTTTGTCCCCAACCCCCAAAGCATACCATGGCCGTTGGGGACTATGCAAATGTAATAGCAACTCTCATAAGGTAAGCATTTGCAACAGAGAGCTAATTTGGTGGTGATGTGACAAACCGTGTTTCTGTTAAGGATTTTTTTCCAAGAAGTGATTCACTCTGGGGCCAATTTCCAATATAAAATCCACTTTCCAAGAGATGAAAAACTACATCAAATATTTTGGTGCGTTGCAGGTGGTGCGTGTGTTTCTAGCGAGTGTGGTGTATGTCTAATATGTGTGTGTGTGTGGTGTATGTAGGTGTTTTATGTGTGTTGTGTGTGTGTGTGTGTGTCTGTGTGATTTCCAAGAGACAAGTGTAAACATTACATCCTAAGATTTTTTGCGTTTGCATTGTGGGTGGGTGGGTGGGCGCGCATTTATTTTGTATGTAGGTATAGGTATGTTTGTGTCTGTATGTGTGTAGGTGTATATATGTGTGGTATGTTTATTTGTTAGTGGCAGAGCACACATCAAGAATTACTGATAGTTTCAAATTGAATTGTTATTCTTCTTTTTGGCAAAGTTTATTCTCCATAGGCTTGATGTATAGGTATATACTAACAAACATTATTCCCAACAATGCTGAATAATAATTTGTTTTACATTTTAGATAATTTGGTAAGCATATAAATCTATTTTTATTATTGAAGGGTTTTACTACGTGTAAGGGTGGACAGTTATCCGCTTTCCCGGTAATATCGCAATACATACTTGGGTAAACTCCCGGGGTAATCGGATTTCCTGACGTTTGCAGTAAAATATACTTTGATTTGCTGTTAACTATTTCGCCTGAGAAAAAAAACGTAGGCTATGATTAATTCCTTGTTTCCTAAAAATGATAGCTATGATCAAGATTTAACCTTGCTGTTGCGAAACTGTATGATGTTATTCCTTTACATGGGGCCAACGAATCCGGTTTGTGTGATTCAATATGCTTTTTCGCATGTTTTTTTTTTCCCGAGCCGTTTTTTGAGGGTTTTTGAAAATTTGATTCCATAAATTTCATTCGTTCAAATACCATCTCTCCTGGTTTAAAAATCAACAAATTGAACAAACTGAATTAGCCGGGAAAAATCATTAATGCTGTCAAAACTTTCCCCAAAAATTCCTAATATTGAAGGCTAAACCACACATCGGATCAATAAAAGGGGTAAAAATAACTAAATATACGAAGATAAATAATAATCATAAATTTTTAGTAAGGAATTAAATCTGGAAAACAAGTATCGAGAAAATAGCACTCAAATGCACGTGGATGGCAACCCTTGACGATCGAAGTGGGAAACCCGTCAACTATGACAGCCATTACGCCCATGTGGGTTTGGGGGTTACATTCTTTCAGTTCGCGAGTCGGATTTTGTAACATGAGGTGGAAAATATTTCATGGTATTTTGAAAGGAAATACAAAATTGCATTGATCTTTGCTGATAGGAATATAGGTTTCATTTTTCAAATCCAAATCAAAATCGACTTATTTATTTCCATTTCCAGATTTGTTTGTTTTTATGTATGTCCACCCGGTATCCTTTACTTTTCCTTTGCTTTGTGTTTGCCCGCCGCTATAGCGGTGGGTTGGAAGGGATGGTCCTTAGTTACTTAAAATATAACGGTATTTTATAATTTTTATAATTTCTCTTGCTTGAAGACGAGCATTTTGATTTTTATTTTTCATCTTAAATCTGATGTAGGGGGGCCTCCCCTATAGTTCATACATGTTGTTTTTAAATTTAAAATAGGTCTATGTAATTAAATATTTACGCGTCTTTTTTTTTCATCCCTTGGAAATAAATGAGAAAGTCCATTAACGTTACACAGCCAATGGTTAGTTGCGGCAATCAGCTGATCGTAAGTCAATTTAATTTATCACATCCAGATTTTTTGAAGTAAAGTTATACAAAACGTGAGGTGACATAAGCTAAACGTTGAATCAGGTCATGATCTCGGATTATCTCCAAAGATTATCTTTTACTCTTCAACAGCACCCTTTATAGTTACCATCTTCAAACTTGTTGCAAGCGTGGTAAGTGGATAACCCCCGTGCGTCGCAAACAATTTATTGATTTTGATAACAATACTACAACCAATTGTTCTTAGTTTCATAATTTCTGCCGCATCTCTTTGTCGGGTTGTGTTGGGAAATCCGCCGGACGCGGTAATTCTTCATGGTGCTTTGTGATGATTTGTGCGGAAATGCACGATTTCGACATGTTTTTCGACGCTACCGACGTAATGGATTCGACGTCTTAACACCATGAATCAGCAATCACAAATCACACGTCAAGGCTTCACCCCTTTCAAAACTTATAGGTAACTTCACCAAGAAAATAAAGAACGCCAGTACTTTCACTCTAGCAAGAATATAATTGACCTGAAGCTTTGACTTACGAGTCGGCGTCGATATTTTGGGCGACCCCGTGAGGAGGGTGGGTCCACGCCTCAAGTGACGCCTGCTAAAGTAGTGCTGAAAGGCAATAGAATAGAGGCAGGTAGAGCCTAGGTGGGTTAAGACCTCAAGTGTTAACGATACGCCAAGTTGGAGATTGCACAATGGTACAAAATGGAGAACTACCTCTTTGTAATCCTTGGACCCCTCGACTCGAACATGCAAATCCATATTATTGCTTATAATGCAGTCCTGTTAAAGGCTATCTCAAAAGCCAAATTCATAAAATTTCAAAAAGTGGTAGATACACAGCCCCTTCCTACAGACTTGCCTCACAAAACGTTTTTGTACCAACTGACTTCTGGCATGTGTATGGTTGCAGAGGTGGGTATGGTGAAGGCCCAAAACAAATCAGTTTTGTTTCCAGTAGAATAGCCCAAAAACCTAAATGTGAACTGCACTTCTATTTCTTATTTTTCTTCTATCTCTATGTTATGAAAAGGATTTCCCCACAAATGCTCAGTAAATAAAAGGTACTTCAAAATGGTTGTAAACATTATTTTGCTGTAAAATTTAATTAATTTGCAAAAATTAAAAAAAAAAAAAAAAAAAAAATATATTTAACAAAAAAGAAATTTGCTATCTCAGAGGCATTTTTTGTCAAAATTTCCAGTTCATACAATAAAAGAAATGCGGGGAAAATTGCTCCAAATCAAAATGTGCGCGTCCTACTGTAAACAAACGTTTTTTTGCCTACTAAGTAGTCACATAGGATTTGGGGGGGGGGCAGTTCACAATTATCCACACAAACCTATGTATATAGACTCTAGCACACTGTATTTCAAGTTTCATAGCCTAAAACAATATAATCATGAAGTTTATGTTTTATTATAATATAATTCCCTTTTATATAGCAGATTAAAAAAAAATAGTTTTTCAAAACTCAATCAAGCTGATTTTTGGTAATATAAAAATCAAATTGCTCTGGCTTTTATCAATTTTATTGTCTGGGGGTACAAAGTTATCACATTTTGGATATTGAGACTGCTCGAAAATCCTGAATTTATTTGTAAATACCTTCTGAAAAAATAAGCTTGTGCCTCAACCTTGGGTGTAATTTATGTATTTAATGTAGAGGGCATTATATAGACAGCATATAATGATTTTAATCCAGCAATATCATGTCTTGCTGTGATCACTTTCTTAGTGTTTCCTAATGTTTTGGTCCCATATATGAGCAAACATTAACTATGTAGAAAGGCTGATACTAAAATGTTCATCATTTGAGGAGGAATCAGTTAAAATTTGTTTGAATGCTTGGCCAACATTGGTTACTGTAGTTGATAAATGTGGGAAGTGATAATTGTTTACATTGCCCAACTAGTGGGTGTGGAACCCAGAAGTGGGTAATTTGACCTGAAAGTGGATTTAAATCCGCTAAGGGACTAGCTGTGACTTGTGGCTCTACTGGTTTAAGCCCTGTGCAAGCTGTCAATTTAAGGTTATTCTTGACAGGATTTGCAAACCAAAGTGTGACTTTCTGTGAAAGATTGTCTTTTCTCATATTTTCTCCCTTGCTTTGAAGCATATATCACAACACGAACCGTTGATTAAAAAAATGAATTAAATCAGTCCAAGCTGTTTGGATATAGAAGCATAATTTAGAACCAACTTGGTTCCACAGAACTATGACAGTGCATGTGAGCTTGTGTGGTTGACCACATATGGGGGGGGGTGTTTGTTAAACATCAAAAAAACATTTCCCAGCCAAAACTATGAACTTCTTCTTGTACCAAAATCTCAAGTTGATATGGTAAGTGGAGGGGGAGTTCGCCCACCTTTATGATCTAAATTCCCTCCTAAATGACCACCAAATGTATTTTTAAAATAATGGCTTTAGCTTGAAAACAATGCCAATTCACATTCAGCCCTCCCCCCCCCCCCATTGTCACAAAAGAAATTATTAATTTGGAGATATGTTATCACCTTAGATTCTGAGATCCTTACCTTCTGTTAGTATTCCCCATTATACCCCCTACAAACCATGTTCCATTCCAACCAAACATGAAAGTGTCAAATACCCCATCCTCCTGGCCATCACCTTTGAAACCACATTGCTTTCGGAAAGTTTCAGACATTTTCCAGTGCATGTATGGAATTGTTTATACTGAAAGCAATTAAACATCAAAATTAGACTATTATCAAAGCAACTGAAACAGAACTTTCCATCAACATCATCCTTTTCCATGCAGTATCAGGGAGAAGTTTGGGAAATCCCCACATAATCACTTTTGGGTGTGGGCATAATTTATGTAGAGCTATGTATGTTGATGTTAACATGGATTTTTGTGTGATCCTTGGACCATTTAAAGGTGCAACGAGAGATTTTGAGGCACCAAAATATTGTGTCATAATCGTAATTTTATTTCAATAGATTAGACACTCAATAGATTTTGGCTTACCTTGTATATGCCTAACAATAAGTCTTAAAAGAGGAAAAAAGGTGATTTTGATGCTTATCTTTTCAATGTAAAACATAGGCTGAATTTCGTATTTGCTCCTTTACGAAATTAGAAATTTGCACAATTTTTAACAAAGAATTTCTCAGTCTAATCCTTTCAATGGGGATATTTTTGAAGGAAAGCTTTACATAGAACAAAAATCAGAATTTTTTTTTTTAGGGACAGCCTAATATGTAGAAATCCCCTCTTTGCACCTTTAAAACTCTGTTTGTATGTGGGTGTGAGGAAGGGTTCATTTGGTTCAGAAATGAATAGCACTTTGGGGGGCTGGGATCACATAGGAACAGTATAAATAAGCAAGCGTAGCCAGACTACGCCCTTACAGGATTAAGAGATCAGAAACAGTTTTGTAATCGCTGATGCATTTGGCTTTTCGATGACCGCGACATTGTTTGGGACTGGGTCTGATAAATGAAAATATTTGAACCCATAGACTAACAATGAAGGTAAGGGATCATTTAAAAGCATTGCATATTGAAGGCCCCAATGTGGACCCCCACTTGATAGTTTATTCCCTCCCCCTCCCACATTTGTTTAAAAGTAAAAACAACAACATATCAAAAATATTAAATCTCAATTTTGTATTCAAGTAAGATTGTTCTGTTCTGAAGATACGGCTTTGTGAAATGTTAAGAACCATGAAATTGGCAATAGTGTTCATTTTTATCCCCCTGGCTTAAAAACCATGGGGGATTTTAGGACGTGTTGCATTCCTTCTGTTTTGTTTGTGTGTATTCCATTTTGGTTAGGTTTAACCCCAAGTTTAACTTGTTAGGTTGACTAAAATGTGAACTTGTACCAGATCCTCAATGTCCAATTTGACAATACTAGCCTATATATGTGAGTAGTGGGTGGGTGCAAGTAATGCCTATGTGTCATCATTATTTGTGCATATTAATGAGCTCATCTTGCACATTTGTTCCCCTAACAGTTGCGCCACCACCCGGGTACTTGCAAGTTTTACTTGGTAGTATTTTTAATTAATATGATCAGTACTACCAAGTCATTTCCTCATTTACTTTACCTAATTGTGCTGAGGCTGATGTGCAGGTAGAATGTGATTAATAATATTTGGATTTTTCCCATTTTACTTTACCTAATAAATTAAGGCTAATATTAAAAGCTTTGGACTCCTAATGATCCAGCCCATGTCATTAAAAAGCTATCTGGAGGTCAAA
>JAMKCH010042348.1:0-30503 GCA_023653785.1 Ophioderma brevispina
TACCACTATCAGATGTACGCCCTAAACAGACCCCAACGATTGGACCTACTTATTTTTAGCTACAAACGAAAAAGAAATCAAATTGTCACGGCAGCTTTTCCAACAACAATTAACATACAGGGATGTAAGAAGCCTGAAGAGAAAAAACCTGAACGGCCTGAAAAAGTGCGTGATTTAGCTAAAAGACTAACAAAATTGGGCTGGAATAAATACCATTGCGAAATTTTGATAACTGAAGGCCTGAATTCAGGCTAATAGCCTGAAAACTTACACCCTGCCAGTTTTCCTGGTTACTTTTAAAATACAAATAAATATATGCGGCTTGGTGTGCAATACTTATATGCACAAGAGTGTTTTTACTAAGCAAATATCATTTACTACTTTTCTATAAGTAAAGATCCGAATAGATATTTAAAATATTGTCCCGATTTGAGAACAAACATGTTTAGGCAGAATGTCATCTACCATTGTGTGCGTGTTTGTGTGTGGTTGGTTTGAGTGATGTTGCTGCGGGTGGGGTGTGATGTGTCGGGTCTTAGAGTTGTTAGGGTGACTTCAAAACTCAAGTCAACACACTTGATCGACTGTTTCATTGCCATCAGTGTTTGTTTAGAAAGCTTTTCAATTCTCAATAACCAGGCGCAACAGGAGGCAAACAGTTGACAGGCTGGGTTGAAGCCGTCCCTTATGAATAAGTGCCTATAATACCTTAAATTATTTATAGTGAAATCAACGAAAATGCCAAGACCTCAATAAAAGTGAGTTCATGTTTCACTTCGCATTTTTCTTTTCATCATTAATATATCAATTGACAATGTCCCGAACAAACAGTAAAGTCACTTAAACTTGTATTGATTCGTTTGTTGTTGGCTGTTGTTGTTGTTGCTTGTTGTAATTTTTAACATATGGAAGGACATTTACCTTATTCCAATGCATGCCCGTCCCAACCAGGTTTACAGTCGCATTTTTATACGAGCCTTTGGTGTTGCTGCACTTCCGTTTATGCATGGCTTCTTTTCGCTTCATTAATATCTTAAATTGAATAATACACTACATAACAAGATTACAAGGCGATTATTATTTTGTTTTTTCTTTTTTTCCCTGTGGTTTTACTTTGTTTGTTTGCGTTTACATTTTTAGCAATGTGGGATATGTTCTGTATCACAATCCGTCCCGTCCAACCAAGCTTCTAATTATCAACGAATTGCTTTTTTTTTTTTTTTTTCGACGAACGCTGTTGAACCATAAAGAGAAGAGACGGTTCTATTATCACCTATGCCCCTTTAAATTAATAATCTCTGGGGAACCGGCCAGATTTTAATTTTCAAACCAGTGTAACACAATAAAATAAGACTATACTATCATAGGTCAATGGTCCATCAATAATATCTCGCCTCATTGGTTCTGGGAAACTAGTTAGTAATATGAACAAACCTTTATCCACAACATTTCCTTCAAACCCAGGACGTCCGCAATTGCAAGTGAAGTTGTTTTATTCCCATCATACATTTCCCATTATTCTTACAATTGGTCAGTGCAAGTCATTTAATCTTTCAAAACAAATGAAAGAACAATCTCCTGGTAATCTCGAATTGCTCATTGCATACAAGTTTCTGTGAAAGGTATCAACATTTCGTATAAATGTTAGGTTGAAGAGTTATAACAAAAAAGCCTTTACCCCTTCTTCATATAATAGCCATCATAACTATACTTATAAACGAACGCAATAGCAATGGTAATATGAACCTTTATTTAGATATTTAGATCCCGTATGCTCCTTTAGAAGCCTATAAAGTGAATCATTTGGTGGGGCGCTTATTATGGACGATTTGTCCAAGGTCGTATTGCATGGTAAATTTATTTGTAGTATAAAGATATCTCCACTGGGAAAGGATACATTTCCACTAGAGTGTTGTTTAGTTCTATAACAGTACCCAGAAGGGAAAGACTTTAAAAGCTTTAAGCTTTAAACGTTGACGCCATATTATCAAATCAAAATAAAACTTTGATGCGAGTAATAATCGATAATTTACAAACGCAAGCTAGATGTGGCCTACATTTTCTAGTGAGTTTCCCAGTTCCGTATTTCCTGACCCATCTGATACTTTTTTCTTCACACTCATGAATTCGGAACCTTAACGAAATAAACCCTGTGCTTTATTCCGTGAGGTTTCCGAATTCATATTGTGTCAGAAAAAATTGTTCAGATGGGTCAGGGTACGAAACTCCCCATTTTCTAAGCCAAATTAGTGTATAATGACACCTATCTACGAATACGGACTCCAAGTAGCAATGTTCCGTTCTTTGATTTTCTAACGTTTTAACCGATTCTTGATCGGCATTTATGCTAAGTGGTCACTTTGGATTCGATTACGGGTACTGGAGTATCTTCAGACCTCAATAGGCTGATATCTGAAGGGGGTTCTAACTTTAGTCCCTGGGTTTAACCAGGGGTAGTTCTTACTTAGGGACTTTTTTTTCCTTCAAATACTGTGAAGTTCAATGTAACAGGTGTGAAAATTCCTCATGGATGGGCTATTTGGTCCAATCCAGATGAATATTCTCACCTGTGACAGCACATTTTTAAGTATGTTTGAACCTTCATTCCTATTAACTGAATGAACGCCACCATAAAGTTGAAACAAAAAAAAAGGATAGATACACTTTAAGATTTAATTACTTTACTTATTTCACAACACCAGTTGCCCCTTAAATCCAGTTCCATCTACACATATCTATCCATCCCTTGAATTAGAATCAGGAACGCATATACTCATTTGTACAATTGTTACCTATGACATAGATCAGGAGCGGAAAATAGATTAAATTTGGCGTATAGACATTATTTTCGATCTTCCAATCACATTCTAGGGCAGGTGTTTTAAATAGATTTACTAATGTGATAAGGCATAGAGCTTTACTCCGTAAGAGGCTGGTATTCCTGAAAGGGAGTCCTACCTTTAGAACCGGGTTTAAACCAGGGGTATTCCTACATGAGGTGGACCTTTTTCCCTTCAACATACTCTAAAATGTGTTGTAACGGGTGAGAATGTTTGTGGCTGGGCCGGAAGGGCCCATCTAAAAGGAATTTCTGCACCAATTACATTTAAACTTTACAGTATTTTGAAGGGAAAAAAGGTCCACTCATGTAGACTAACCCTGGGTTAAACCAGGTGTAAAGTAGACTCCCTTTCAGCATACCAGCCTAGGACTACCTGAAGCGTAAAAAATATCACAGCGTTAAACCATCATCGTTCAAAAACTCAACCGCTCGTGCTCGCCGGTTCAACCCGGGTTCCTCGCGTTGGGAACAGTATTTTATTATTTAAACAATGAAATACGCGTTCCAACCGCCATGACCTGTCGATCAAAACTGACGGTGGTAAGTTCGAAGTCACCCCTCACTGTGAAATGATCTGCTTATTCTAAAAATGAAAAGTATCAATGATTAAGATTGAATTGTATGCGACCCTAACATGCTAAAACTAATACGCTAAAAGGATTTGCTCAAAATGCATGAGTAATTTCCTCCAATTTCTGATGTTTCGAAAAAACACCCGGTGGATGTCTCGAAACACCAGACCCGAACAACAACCTCGAAACGGAAGTGAAATTACTTCCGTGTCCGATGTTTCGAGGTCTGGGTGTTTCGAAACATTCAGACCTCGAAACACAACAAGGACCCGGAAGTGAAATTACTTACGGGTCTGATGTTTCGAGGTCTGAGGTCTGTTGAGATCGAGGTCTGGTGTTTAGAAACACCCGTTGCAGGGACAGATCCTCATACGCAACTTTACATACGCACCTACACGCACCAAAAACTAGTACATTTCTAGAAAAAAAGATATGACCTTTTTGTGACATGTTGACTTTTTTGACATTACCCAACCCCCTGTCAGACCCAGGGGGGACCTGGGGGGATGATTTACAATGGTTAGTATGGACTTGTGCCCTCCTACATGTACCCTAAGTTTTGGCACTCTAGCTCATCTAGACACGATATGGCAAAATGTTGCCTTTTTGTAGAATATTGACCTTTTTGACATTGTCAGACCCAGGGGAGGACCCTTGTGTATGAATTACATGTTAGTATGGACTTGTGTCCTCCTACAATGTACCTAAGTTTGGCTACTCTAGCTCTCTGGAAAAAAAGGTTGGCAACATGTTGACTTCTTTGTATCCAGACATACTCGTACGTAACATACACGCCTCAATTCAGACATTAGCCACATAAGCCGGATTTTCAATGCGCAATCCGTCCAATAAGGTACGATAGTAGTAGGTTATATGTCCATAGGCGTCACCTTTGTTACCAAAATAATCCTTCAAGTTTAACATTCGGGACAATTCAGTGATTTCCGGAAACATTAAATTATATTACACTTACTTGTTGGAAAATCAGAAAAAAAAATTAGTTATTTCTGTTATATCATACCACATTATTGAAGAAAATAAAGAGATATTGTTAACATTCACTTGCTAATTGGGGGAACGGAAGTGAAGTTAATGAAAGTTAAAGACAAAGCACTATCGTAAATTTTACGCTCAAACCTTAAAATATACTTTCCTGACAACGAGCCGCTACTACATGAACACGCAGATTTTTAATCTGTAGAACATTTAGGCTTATTTCTTTTTGTAAAATTATAAATTCACTTACCTTGCAGCGAGTAGTCTGTTATATCTGTTCACATTTTTTGGAAGAAAGGGAAGGTGTACTTTCAAATACACTGTAATTTGGTCATAGATTTTTTGTGCATGGCAACCCCAAACTTGAAATATACTTTCAATGACAACTGTCGTATTCAAAGACAGACATCGCGGCCCACATCGTTCACATTAACCAACTTGACATATAGTCGATTACGAAATTAAAATTTGATTTTGAATTTGTGTGATTTTGTGATTCGTAGATTTGCGACTAGCCAGATCACCGAGAGTGCCTTTAAAGAGGGTGAATTCTATTCGTAGCTTCTAAATTTGATAACGAAGAGTTCAATTTCAAAAGAGTGAATATACTTTTGATGAAATTGCTTTCTTGGTCGAACAATAGGAAATACACATTTTGACGTAGTTTAACGTCCAAGTAAGTTCATTATCGATATAACAATCTGTTTAATCTTTGGAACACTGGAATAATTACATTGCCCCTTACTTGTTATAAATCTGTCGTTACTTCGGTATATCGCCGTATTGTTGTAGAAAACGAAAAGATAAAACTGTAAAAAAAATCTGATCGTCTGTCCGTCTGTCCGGCTATGCGTCGCTATGCTTCGTGGTCAAAAGGGACCGCTGACCTGAGGACAGAACAAATCTGAGTCAAAGGTCCCACACAGAGCGTCAAGGTCACACACTGAGGAAAGGCACTAATACACTTAATTTGTGACACGGGCATGAAGTGTACCATTATTAATTTTCTTTTTTGTTTCCTGTTCTCAACCACACCAAAATCGTATTGACCACCTTGAAAAGCAGATTGTTATTACAGTGTGTGGTTTTGCCAAAAATCATTAATAACCACTTCATAGTTATAGCTTACAGCTTAGACACTATAAAATATACACATTAATTTATCTGACAATTTAAACATTAAATGTTTAAATAAATAAGAAAAGGACAGGAACAAACATGCAGATTCAGTTCGTCATGGACATTGGAAATTCCGTAATCATGTCATGACCTTCAAAGTTTTGGTCAGAAGGATTAAAAAGGTATATTTTGCCTTTATTAGAGTTATGGCCGATACTGTTCAATGTCACCCTGGGGGTAAATTTTCAGAATATCCCCCGATTCGTTCAAAAATGTGTCCACGTGTTCATCTCGTTGTGATAAACTGAAAATATATATTTCAACAGCTCAAGTAATTCGCTGCATAGTTATCGGGTTCATGATGACAGATTACTACAGAGGTCTATGGAAAGGTCACTAGCCGCCGCTGGCTTGTCCTATTTCGCTGGCTCGAAACAGAACTAAAATTTCGAGACTATCTCCATGCAATAATTTGGACGTTGACAGATAACTTGACGCGAGAGTATTTACATCAACAAAGAATAATTAATACAAGCATTCAGCACACTGAATGCTCGACCTACTACCGCAGTGATTGTAGACTCAGTGACATCTGACGTGGCTTTTATTATCGAGTTCGTGACTTATGGTGGTTGAAAACAAGAAGAGAAATGAAATAAAATACAATGTTGCATATCCTGACCTTTGTGCATTTGAATAATTTCGTAGTACTTTTGAAAGAAAACCTTAAATGTACAAAGTGTAAAAATGAAATTCTATGTGTAGCTTGAAATGTGGTATGTGTCATCTGTGAAGGACTTAAAAGCAATAACAGCACCTTTTAAGAGCGCACCACCCAATTTTCAAAATGTGAATCTTTGCACAGTTATGTTGGTAATTGTCTAGGAAACTACACCCACGAGACGAGAATGCTAACAAATCCGCTTATTTAGCATAAAGAAGACGATTTCTTGTAATTAGATTGGGATCCCAGATTGTACTTAACGACAGAGCTGCAAATGCTAAGTTTATGTCGTCCATGCATGAAATAGTGCCACCTCAAGAAAATGACCTATAATGACTTACCTGAACCAATAAAACAAAACTAATGAGATGAGAGTAGACACGTTACATGCGCTATTCACGGCTATTCATATTGGAGCCGTTTCCAGGAGCCCTTGAATTATTATCTGAGAACTCCGATATTATTTTCTCATTACAAAATCCCTTCGTTTGCAACACATAAGACATCTCGCAGCTTAACATTCACAGTATAGTTACTAGCTAGTTACCAAGCAAAAAATGGAAAAAAATCTCAATATTTTGAAAAATTGAGGGGCGCTCTTAAAAAATGTGCTATTATTGCCCTTACGGATTTTCCAGGGTATGGTGATCAATGCAGATGGCAACACACTGGTATTTCCCCGCTTAAATCAGGGCTCTGCACAGTACCGCATTTTGTATGTTCGACGTTCTGTGTTTCCCTATTCAGTAGACACGGGTTATCGGAGCCTCACGTCACAGGGCATCAATCAGCAAATGGGGATAACTCTGCCCCCAGCGAGAGGGGCGATCTGTGAAGTGCATACTGGAATTTTACCAGTATGTACTTCTCGCGCAGTACATCATGGGTAGGTCTCTATTTCACTCGTTAATTCATATGTTATCAGGTGTCAAATCTGGAAGCATTACCGCCATAGGAAAAAAGAATAATAAGCTACGCTGACTGACTAAAAATTAAGCGACATGATAAGCAAGACTGTATTTTCAAAATGCTCTCGTCTACAATGAAAAATATTTGGTGTGATGCACTGTCATTTCCTTATGTTATTCCCTGGTTAAATGCCTAGTATATTGAAAGGCTGATTCAGGAAGTGATGGAATGTGGTATTGAGTCATAGGCTATTTTTATCCTTACGAGCGTAAGAGGTAGCTTCAACACTCAACTGGCGGTTGTTCGCCGCGGTTCCATCTGGTTGCAACCGGTTTCTATTCTGAACAATGAAACATACCAAGGTTCACGTGCTGTTGAGTTGAGCCTGCCCTAACTATAGCTAGTGGTACAATAGTATAAAAAGAGCGGGAGAGGTTTGCAGTGAATTTTAATCTACCAAACAACTAAACTTTTATTTTAGTACTTAATTCAGATAAAAAAGGATTCAAGTTGGTAAGTTTGCTACACGCGGTTTGTACTTGAAAAGTCAGATTTATACATATTCTAGAAGAAATAAAATACTTAATATTTTATGCGATCAAAAGATTTCCCGTTTGGCGTTCCTGAAAGTGGACATTTGCACGGACGTACAGACTTGTCCAGTGAATATTGCATCCCGGACCATACTATTTGCCTAAGTTTGCAGATTTCTAAGACACACGAAAACATTATTGTTAATGAGGGCGAATATGGTCTGCTATGGATGTCTTTAGACCTGCTAAAAAAGACTTACTGCAGAAAATTCCTTGAATCTACATGGTATCAATAACAGCACATGCACCCTACATATTATTTGATTATCAGGCTACAGAACGGTCGTCTCGCAAGCTATCCGATTTGGGGCCAGTGCTTTGAAAACAACCCCTTTGTACGCAGTTTCGTTTCAGTCCTCCTGTATTTATCCGCGCAAGCAGGATTTGTAATTAGATAAATCTATTATGATAACCATTTCAAAATGCAAAAAGGGTCAGAAATACCACCACTTTATACTTTATGCTTACAGTGAAGAAAGTAGATAGACGAATATAAATAATGAAAAGCACAAACGTTCGCTGCGGCTCTAATTTTTTTTTGTTGCGCGCGCATCCCAAACGTCGTTTCGCCGGACGATTTTGAAGAGGGAGGGGCAAACATGTCGGAACCAGATTCCCAACATTCAAATCCCCATTGAGCTCACGCTGCGCATTGTTTACACCATAGCGTCATACATCCAAAAATGGACTTTTGGAAAACTCACCTTACCCTCTAAATGGTCCTTTTTGGAATTTCCAACATCTCCACCAAAAGGTTTGGATGTTGTTTCCAAAAAAATCAGCAAAAAGTGGACCTATTTAAATTCATTTGAGTGGCCTAATTTTATATTTACCACGACGGGCATGAGCTGAATTATTTTTACAAATCCAAAAATAATGCCCCCAAGTGCTTTTTTCCGGGACACCACTCCAGGAGGGGTTATTTGTACCGAAAGGGTTTAGGGATTTCCTAATTTAAAAAATCATTTGAGTGCCTAATTTTATATTTTTCTTTTTTTAAATAAAATGAGTAAATTTGGATTTACAAAATTCCAAAATATGCCCCACTTATTTTTTCGGGGAATCTACCCATGGAGGGGGGTTTTTACTCAAAGGGTATAGAATGTTTAATTTACTGGTTAAATTTGGTGTCTAATTATACATTTTCTGTGAAATTCAACGGAACTATTTGTGACAATCCAAAAAATGGCCCATATGGGTTTGGGAATGTGTTTACGAAAGTCTCTCGGAATGTAGAGTACATGATCTTTTTGATATTTAATTATATATTTTCAGTTAAATAGAACGTCATTGAGCCACTTAATAAATCTAAAATGTGCTCAAGACGTGCTTTACCGTGGGTACCCGCTTATGCGGGGATTTTATAATGATTGAATATTAGGTGTATTTAATATTCCAATGTAACCAATTATCAAATCCCTAAGGTATTAAAATACCAAAATACCTAGATTTTTGGTGTCAAATTTTATATTTCTGTGTTAGGGATGAAAATGTATATTTTTTTCATGTATAACTCACAACCCTTAAACAGTTAGTAAAATCTCAAGCGTGGCTATGTAAAGAGGCAAATTCTAGACAAGAAGATGTTAAACAGGAAATCGTCTAGAATTGCTCGAATATGCACATAGATTTGTATCATATACAACAGAAACAGAGATATAGTGAGATAATCATGACCAATATTTTGCTTAAGACCAACGACAAAGTCCTGTAATTCCATAACTACAAGTACTGTGATGGACTCAACATAGGTAGCTGCTTACCATTTTGTGAGTCCCTGTAACTTGTGCAAAGCTTTGTCTGTAAACGAAAAGATTGAACATTTGAAACGGGAAAAGAATACCAGGGGGCGAAATTAATCATAGAAGTTAAGCCCGTGATATACTTTTCCAGTCGCAAGGCGAGTGATTTCAGTCATGAGCATGCGTGCAACTTGATCTTGGGTCAATTCGGTATTTGGCACGCTCATCGCTCGCTGGCGACTGTAAGGTTAACTGGGCTTTATGGGGTATACACGTAAAATTTGGCGACATCTGTGTCGCGGTTGGATTTTAAAAAAAATAAAGAAACTCATTAGTTCTACCAGTCAATTTCTGTTTTGTCAATATATGCCATTGATACGGTTTCCCGACATCGATAACATTCATGTTAATTTGACAACCATACAGAAATTGCCTTTTTTTTATGTATCACAGAACATGCCGATTTTTTTTTTTTTTATTTCAAAACTGTCCTGCGTCAAAATTTAAAATAGTAGATTGCATATTACACTAAGTGCCTCAAGTGGGGTCCATAGTACCCACATTTGATTTTTTTGCGATTTCTCGTTTACGCAATCAATTTTTAAAGGAGTTTTTTTGCTAATTGTCTGTTTTAAGAAAACGCGTTCTCCTGATACAAAAAATGAAATCCTGCTCACGGCCTTTCATTAGAATAATGGTGGGTTCCCTAGGACGCCCCCCCCCCCTTGGGCACTAACGAAAGTGAAAATACAAGAGTATTTTACTAACTCAAATAATTAGTAATTAAATCTTGGGATTTATTTGCATAGATATATCCTTAGGAGGCAATTAATTAATAATTAATAATACTTACATCACATAACCTTTTAATCTGATAGCATCATTTAATTTTGTCATGACCGTGCTCTGAACTGTGTAAGTCTAGGGAAAACCAAGGTGAATTAAGTTTTGAGAAAAATACAAGATGGTTAAATTTGGATATATTTGCAATAATTGTGTTAAATTCGGCTTTATTCTAGAGTAAGATATAATGAATTATTTTGGTTCAAACTTTATAATGAGTTGCTGCGGATGGAAATGTGCGAACCATATTTTCGGTGTTCTGTGACAATTCAATTGGACCATAGGTCATAGAGTCAAAGGTTCGGATTTCAAATTTTTTTTTTTTATTGTGGGTATGTGAGTTATTCGTAACCCCCATTTACTTGTGTTAGTGTCATGATCAAAATCCCAGGGTAAAGCGTTATCATGGTTTGGGTCCCTATGAAACCCCCCCCCCCCCCTTGACACATAACGGAATTTTTTTTTTAGCTTGGGACACTTAAGTGTTAAGCCAAAAAATAGGTAGGACGTTCATATAGAAGTCCCATTCGATGCAAATGAGGTATGCAATTATTCACGTCAAACGCTCCTGCCACAACGTCATACCAGACGCATGACGAGACTCAATTGTAATACCTCATTTGCATCAATTTGGGACTCTATATGAAATGTTTCTACCAAACAATATACACCTCTCAATTGCTAGCTTGTTGATAAAACGTGGCGTTTCGTCCTATGATAAACAACCAGTCACACCAAGGGGGGTGACACGATGATCCACACATTAAACAAAACCTTTAACACAACCTGAATACATGTAGTATCTGTATTCTCTCTATGTTAATAAAAATGAATCATTAAGGGCTGCTTCGAAAATCAGCCCGCCAGTTTATGACGGTTCGCAACGGTTTGAACCAATGGCGGGAAATAAAATCTAAACTGCCTAAATAGTTACTTTGATCATTGTTAATTGATTTTATTGGAATATGAATGAATATGAATCAGGAATTATGAGACGATGAGTCAAAAATTTAAATGCAATAGAGAAGTATAGTTTTATTAGAAGGACTTTTCTAACCATATATTTCAGGGAAATTAAAATTGCATATATTTTCAAGGAGAGTGAACAGTTTTCCGATTTTGGGTAATATCTTCCAACTGGGTTGACAAATCTGTCAACATAAACAGCAAATTTAATACAAAATGAATTTGAAATATTTACCACATTTTCATAATCAATGTATGAAATCCGTCGTAATATTACATCTTTTAAACCATGGGGTTTGAACTGATGAATGTGAAAACGCAACAATTACATTACCCTGCCAGAAGGCAGAATACCATGTACATAGAATAATAGAGTAAGGCTCCACTTGGTCCTGATCCCAACCATTTGATAAGAACCTGACAAGAGAAATGATAATTGATTTCAAAATCAGCATTTTTTTTTTCAATAAATATTACTCCTAAAGAACCAACATTGCTGAGATTACTTGACCTTCACCGCCTGGTCTATGTCAGGTACTAGCCCAAGGCCATATAGTCCGGCTTATAGAAAGCAATTAAACCGCTTATTTAAAACCCACACTCTAACCCATATTAGCCCTATTACCTTTGGACCTTGTTACTGAGGATAAAACCGGTACGGTCGGGTTCAACGCATACAAAACCAAAGATATAATTTTGGGATATACGTGTGCCCCCTCCAAAGAAAAACCAATAGAGTCAAAACGCGGAGATTCGATAACTTCACGAAAATAACAAACAATCTGCTGAATTTTCTATAAGTAATAATGTCATGCTGATTTTGTATTGTCTTATGACCCTTCACATGCTGTATAAATTTCGTGCAAAAATTAGTGGCTGGAAAGTGGAACCCCCTGACCCTTGGGGCAATAATGAGAAGTGCAACCCCTTGGTCACTTAAATGTACAAAAAGACAGCAGGCTATAAGCGTGTGGCGTATGTGTATGTAAAAACAAACGTCTGTCTAAAAAAAAAAACACGCAAACAATTGGTTGGCCAGGCGCCCATAAGTTTTGAAAACAAAGCACCATGACTACTTGCTCTTTTGAGGGTAAGATAGGAGTGTTGGCTAATGTCCCTGAAAAAGTTCATAAAGGAGATTAAATAACCTTCAGGGCCCATTTTACCAAATTGAGGCCACTAGTAACTACGAAATGGGCCACTATACTTGGCGTGCCAGAACCACCAATTACGAACCTCTCTCAATTCAAACCACCATTTTGTTTTTCCTTCGTATAAATTGACAAGTTTTTGCACCTATGAAATGCTTTTCCATTGGTATAGCAGCTAAATAAACGTTGACATTTTTAACACACTTAAAAGATGGACTAAGGCATGTATGATCAACAAAGACGATTGTCCAAAGTAGACCGCATTGGATTGGAGCTAATTAATCATCATTAGTTTTGTGACAGCTAAAGAGTTATCTTAAGGAAGGGGTTTTATGGGGTCGGACGAAGCGGTGGGAACTTGAAGTGATTTTCTTAATTTTCCTAAATAGGGTTCTATACATGTTACACATCATATGTAGCCCATGTCAGAAAGTTTTTAAATTATGTCATTTTTGCTCTGGTTGCCATGGGTAAACAGTTAAGGCCTCTGATTGGCTCTAAACACGAGAACGGGACGTAATAAATAACTAAACAAGTAACTGGGTCGAAACTGGGGTGGCATGTGCAGGGGGGTTAGGTGGGGTTTGGTTAAAACGCAGTGAACCATGAAGCCGGGATTTTAGATACCGTTGCCATGGAACCGGCACAATCGAACCAATCACAACAATTTCATGGCAGTTCCCGTAATTTGAAATTTGAAACAAATTTGAAAATCGGGCTTCATGATTCACTAGCCCTATATGCTGCCTGAAGATGTGTGCCAAAAATTTCATGTGCATATAATGTAGTGTTCTCTAAGTTACGGTCGTTTTCGTTTTGGTTGGTTGCGTATTTTAACGAAACGAGTTATAGACCTCGAAAACCATTTAGACAAAACTTGATGGGCGCTTTTGATGTGAAGTTATGGATTTTTTTTTAAATTTCATTTTATTACTGAAATTATCATAATTATTAATGAAAGAGTCATCGAAATAGGTGCATTGTCCTGTAATTAATTTTTAAAATAATTTTCTTAAATATAGCAGGGTGAGAAAAACAATAAAATACATAAAAAATCACTTACCAGTACATTTAATTACTTTAAAATATGGCAAAATAATATGAGTATTTATTTACTTCGCCTTAGCCAAAATAAATGCGTTAAATGGCCTATAAATAATATCTTTTAAACTATTCTTAAATATAACCCCTTAAATTTTTCACATGTAAAAAGTACGGGGAGAGCGTGGGCCCACTGGTTAGGATATCGCCTTTGGTGCAGGAGGTTCCCCGGTTAAAAAAACCCCGGGGTTAGGGCCACTAGATGATTTAATGGGTCTAAATTCTGGAGTTCAATTTGTATAGAATATGAATGTTTAAAACTTAGAATTCCGTCTCCCGGGTTTCAATTTGGAATTGGGGCAAATGGACCACGAGTAATACCCGTCCTTCGGAGGGGGACGTTAAAGCCGTCGGGTCCCCAATATACAGAAGTCATACCCTGTATATGTATATCACAGTTTCAGTTGGCGCAGAAGAGTAGGGTGTAACCCCTGATTGTCCCAAGCGTTATGGTCAGTTTCGAGGGATACCCTAGTAGAGTGGGTAACCACTGTTGGGTATACCTATGAGGTCTAGGTCTCTAAAGTGAAATAAATAAATAAAATAGACTAATTGCGTTTTTGGCCAAATTTCGGCGTAACGGCTTCAATTTGGTATTGATCAGCATATTCGGGAAACCGAATGTCCGAGTGCGACGAATAAAAAGCATTTTGTAGATTGACAATCTACACAATTAAGCCATTGCATTATCTCATTTTCGTTAAAATGGAACCAATTTTTTACACAAAGTCGACCACATCCCCCCCCCCTTAACCAAAAATTGAATGACCGAATGAATAACGGATATTGCTACTGGTTATTTGGTTGTATTGTGAAAAACATTTGTTTGCTTTCATAACGTTCATAATGTAACAAGGCATGTTACAAGCCCCATTCGCCATATTAACTTTTTGTAAATGGAGTTGTCAAGGACTTGAAATAGTCTGAAATGCATTTTATTTCAATACATTACACGATTATCAGTACCACTTTAATAATAAATTCTGTAAATGCAAGTTATTTTAATCGTAGTTGTCGGCAAAAAAATTGGGGCAAGTCTTAAATAGTGTTGCAATCCAAACTGTATTGCCATTTTGATCTTCAGTGCCACTCTTGATAGTTTACCAGTCCATCATTTTTATAAAAGGGGTCCTAAGTGTATCATTGTTGGGGTCATTATCTTAAAAACTATTAATTCATTATGATTGTTTTGCGAGGACATTTAGCAACCAGTCATATGTTACCTTCCTTAAAAAAAAAGAACAAGTGTCATGTACTTTTGTTCAAAAAACTATGGGCGGCTGGCACTAAGCATTGCGTTTTTGTTTTTGTTTTTTTTGGAGGGGGGGTTGACCGGTATGACAGGGATCTGATATTTTCTGACATAAACAATCAAAAATCTACATATAACCCCCTAGTGAAGCCGTTTAGGGTGCGGTCATTATTTACTATGTATTGAATTCAGGTTATTCCTATCATGTTGTACCATAAAAAAAGAGTCACATTTTCTACCATTTTCACCTATAAATAATGAATTATATTTCCAATTCCACAAAAGCCGAAAATTTCCGGAAGTTACGAGTCTATAATTTGGAATAAAGATGCTACAAACCGTTGAAAAACAAAGGTTGGAATGTCCATCAATCACGTAAGAAATCTCAAACATATATACAACAACACATATATCGGCAAGGGTTTGCTAATCACAAATACAACATTTTTTGTATGAAATATTTATTTCACTTAGCAACATAGGCTTAATGTAACCACGGCGTTTTATCCTGTCTGTTTTCAAGACGGTACTCTTGTTGAACATCTTCCCCAGTTTCATTCACGAAATACAGTTTTAATTACAAACGTAGAAGTATAGGAAATATGTAATAAAGACAACAGAATGATTTCACATGCAACAGTAATTATGCGGGAGAGTCATCGTGTTAAATAACAACTTAAACCAAAGCACAACCAACGGGTGGGTCATTATTTAACGCCAGAGGCAATGGAGAAGAAATCAAACTTATTTCGGCGACACAATGTCGACGTTCGTGTTACTCCCGTCGTTTCTAAAGAAGAAACTTGCATTCAATATTTTTATGAATTTCTGTCTTTAAAATTCGTTCCCCCTCTTCTTGTGTGTGAACGTTTACGTGCCCTGTTCCTCACAAAAAAATGTTCGGACCCCCTCCCCCCCCCCCCCCCCCAAAAAAAAAAAAAAAAAGAAAACAATTATCCATCCACCTACCCCCACATATGGCTCGTAAATATTGACACCTTCTTAAAGTGGAAGTAAGATGTACCCATTGCACTCCATTTATATTCGAACGTGCTGAATTTTCATTATGACACGTGTTGTCTCTCTTAATAAGGAATAACATCTTAAACAAATAAAATGTTTGTATTATGTCAGAAACTGAACCATTCCCCTACGATTAAACTGAACTTTAGGGAGGGAGTGTTCATTATTAGCACAGGGGGGTGGTGGAGGATTTCCGTCTTTTTAAAGCTGTTTTCAAGTCCCCCCTATTAAAAGTTGCTCAATTTCATGCCCCCCCCCTGACTAGTAGAAAAAATTCAAGTCCCCCCTCGAAATATTTTCAATTATAAATTAAAATATTGGTGAATATCCCAGACATTATCTTGTGAAGGCAGCGGAGTGATTGCTTCCATTCATCATCATCAGCCTTTTGTCTGTCCACTGTTGGACGAAAGCCTAAACATGTTTCCATGCTTGGATTTCGGCACTATAACTTCCACGATGGCCTAGTGCGGTTGGAAGGGAACCTGACCTAGAGTGATGAGTGCAGATAAACAGACCCGGGATGGTCCCTTACTCTTTTCGATGAGGTATGCTGCAAACTTTGTTTTACGCGTTCGGGAATGACTCCCCTGATACACGGACCAACAGCTTTACATGACTCTTCCAAACCATGGAGGAGGATAGGGCACCCATGCATTACACACTGCACATTTTAGGCAATGGGTGGGAGCGAGGAGAATCCATAATCACACCTGCTGTTGCAATTATGCAATTTCAGACTTTATAGGAACTCTTTGAGTATGACAAGAAGGAAGAAACCCGACTCTTGCGGGGCTCGACCCAGGGCCGCTCGGTCGAGCTTATACCCTGCCGACGGTTCAGCGCCTTAGACCGGCCAGGCCACCTCGCATTGCTACCCTTAGCTCTCCTTAAGTGCATTGAAGGAGAAGGATTTTTATCTTGGAAGTAATTTCTAATGCACATTGCAGTGGTAAATGTTTTTAATTGCTCCCTGAATAATCAGAGCTTTTGGAGGGAATTTTAAACTCTTTTTAAAGACAATATCAACCAATAAAATATTCTTTGATGACTCTTTTACTAGTTCTTTACTGTCATGAAATGGTAGACATCAAGGATTTGTGGGCACGTAATAGTGGTAGGGGTCCTTATCTATCGGCATTTTTAGTAAAAATGATCCTTACAATGTTACAACACTCGTCAATGTTAGCGAATTGGTCACAAAAGGTCTGCATGTTTTGTCCGGTGCTCTTATGTAGTGGACGGGTGTGCCCCTAGACAAGATGTTAAAGTGGTACCTGAGCGCGTAGCAGCATGGTACTAATGGGTGGGGTACAGGGGTCCCGCTTTAGGGTTCATGGCGGGGGGACAGGGGGCTGAGCTCATGGAAGCTCTTGGTTTAACATGTTTGATTGCCTTCAGAGAGCTCGCAGTTTTATCTCATTATTGGAAGGAAGGATGGGAATTATTTGTTAAACAATATATGCTTTACTAGGCCAAAAAAAAACGTTCTCGTTTTAGTGGAATGCGCACTGTCAGAGCCCCAATGCACTGTATCAGTGTCTTTGACTTTGTGAATCACGTAAACTAAGGTGGTGTTGGTCAGAGGGGGATATGTGACATGACTTCCCAAGTATAAGCATCATTCCAAGCAATTGGAAAGTGGTAGTAAGATGGTAAGATGTCTAAAATGTGTTGCCCCATACAAGCTTGCGCGAGCAATATGGGTGGGGTACAGGTTCCACTTTTGGGCCCCTGATGGTGGTACAGGGGGCTGGGCCCCACGGAGCTCTTGGGTTTAGTATATTTGAGTGCCATTCAGAGAGCTTCGTTAATATGTATATTAAGAGATGTTGAAAATTATTTATGAACTTATATATTTCTTTTACTTTAGGCCAAAATGATCTATTTTTCAGTGACATGAGGCACTGTGGGAGCACGTCCACTGTATCAGTGTCTTTGACGTTGTGAGGCGCGTTTAACTATAGGTGGTTGGGTCAAGGAATATTTCATTCCTTTCTCAAGTAATAAAGATCAACACAACAAGCAATTGGAAAAGTTGTAGTAATGGCAAAGGCCTAATTAAAGGAGGATATGGCCGCCCGATTTAAGTATTTGAAGGTTTCATCTTGATAGATTGGCTTTCACCCCAAAAACTCCACATGTTAAAGTTTCGTGCAGATATTTCAATCGTTTTGATGGTGAGAGCTAAAACGTTGATTGTGTAATTGTCTAGAGAGTACTGTGTAAAATTAATATTGGTCGACCAAAATGGGGCACATGTCACTCATAACTTCCAAACCCCAAATACCAATCCTTTAGCCCTAAGATTTCACAGGTAAATGAGGAAAAAATGTAAGCTTTATTCTGATACCAAAATTTGACCAATTCCGGTAAAATATGGGGGGTCTGGGGACGAGGGCTATTAGCCGATTAGTAGGGCCATGGGACTTTAAAGGTGAAACGAGCCAGATTTCAATATCAGGTGATCCCGTTGAAAAAATCGGAATACTGATTTTTGCCATGATGTGTTAAAGGCTTTCCATCCAAAAATATCCTCATCTGAACGGATTTATGTTAAGCTGAGAAAATGTTGCTTTGGTACCAAAATTGTGACAATTACTAATTTCGTATAGGACAAATACGAAATTTCAGGCCTCTGTTTTACATGGAAATATAAGCAAAATCAAAATTCACATGTTTCTCTCTTTTAAGACATTTCTGTAGCCAAACACAAGGGTACGAATCGTTTGAGTGCTATAAATCTTATATGAAATTACTATCATGGACACAATATTAGGTGCCTCAAATCTTCCCGTTGCACCTTTAAGATGATAGAATGATGATGATCATAATACACAATTTTTAATTATATCAGTCTGATTTTGGGTGTAGTATTTGTAAATCTGGCAAACGAGGATTGATTCTCAGATGGATACTTTTACATTTTTGCCTTCACTTTGTGAAGGCACAGCCCCAAAATCATTTATTTATAATTCTGTCATCTATGCCACCCTTTTAATATCACCTTATATTTAATGCTTGATTTAATTTTGATCTGGCCTATGGGTGAGCATGGAGCCCAGCATGGATACAATATACAAGGGCCTAAAAGTTATTTGATCAAGTCATTGGTGCGAGTCCCAATGCAGGCCCAACGTGTGACTGCCCTTGAAGTAAAAGCGCTTTACCTCAATTATCTGGGGGTAGTACCACTACAACATTTATTCAATGTGGGAAGGTAACAGACTCGACCTTGTGCGGGAGGAGTGGCGAATTCCCCCACAGCCAAAATAATATGGAGGAGTCTGGCCCCAAACGCTAATGAAAGAGAGAGGGGCACTCTACGCACGAGCTGTGGCCCGGAACTTACCCTTTTTTTTACTTAAATACAAATTCCCAGTTGTGCTATGTAATATCAAAATTAGTTAATGTTACCAGTCATTTATACTGTGAAAGGTAATACACGCCATTCAAAAATGGGGGCCAAATGGGGCAGTCAAAAAAAGCACACACTTTAGGATATGCAGAAGTTTTATGTCATACATGATGCATTTATATGAAAAGATGTAGGTAAAACAGTGAGGTATGTCAGGTCTTTGAAATGCTATTAACATGACTGTATTAATAAAAAAAGATTGTAGTAATTCTGTTTTACAATCAGGTGTTTGTTCTTTTTGTCTCTTGTATGTGAAAAACATTAATGTTGATCTTTTGTAGACAGTGCATATTTAAAACTATACAGATCTACAAAACGTCCAGGGATGATATTATATTTGAAAGTATACACCGAGTTTGTTTTAAAAGATTTACCTACAAATTTAGCTGCATTTCATATGTCGATAGCTAGCATCTTTCTAAGCCTCTTACCCACATAAACCTCTTAATAAGTTTTTATTTTTATGAGATCAGCTTATTTCAAATGGTGTGAAAAAACACAAATTTGTATTTAGTTTCATAAAAAACACAAATTTCATTTTTCACAAATCATACCAGTTTCATTTTTTATGACTGGCTTTAAACAAAACATTCGGTTTTGTGTTCCCCCCCGTCTCTGTCACAAACAAATTTCGTGTCCCCCCCTCAATTTTTAAAAAAAAGTTCGTGTCCCTCCACCCCTGATTTCCATCCATCCTCCCCCCCCCTGCGTAAATAATGAAACACTCCCGTAAGACACTTTTCTCATGTTGTCTAATCGACTGGTAGCCGCGGACCTCTATTCTTTTCTGTTAATAAGATAACACGAGAAATTAGCTCAATTATATATGTTAGCCAAACAGAAAGGTGTACGTTAGATAGCGACAATTAAAAGCAAGAAATATAAGTTTTGTTCCTTCTTCTATTCTAGTATGCCATGCTTTTCTTTCCATACAATTGAAAATTTTCAATATGAAATAAATATTGGTGTAAGAAACCATCAAATGTGTTCAGAGAAGCTATTTTTTTATTGTACAAAATAGACTCATGTTTTATAGTGACCAAAATTGTACCAACATATGCCATCTTATATAGTTTTGGTCCCGAAATTTCGACCCTTTTCAATAGTTGGCTTTGAATTTCGCACCATTTTCAATAGTAATCTCGCAAATCGCCATTTTCCTCATAGTAACATTTTCCGATTCGAAAAATCAACAACCATTTTCATTTCATTGTGATTTCCTAAAATCAAAAAATTTACCCATTTTTCATAGTAAATATGCGACCAAAAATTGGAAAATGCACATTTCTTAGTAGCAATGACCTCAAAAAATGACCCATCTATTGATGACCCCAAAAATGACCCATCAATAAGCATGGTGGGAAAAATGTTGACCCGTTGTTATAGTAGGGGTGAAAATGTGACCCATATCGGCGGCACCACACCTCTTATATTTGGACATTTGGTCAAATTCCCGTTTGGTCATTGAATTTTTGACCTTTTTTGTGTCAGAGTGACCAATTTATTGGTCGGTATGAAGGTGGAAAAGTTGTGAACTAAACTTCTTTTTCCGAATCGGAATAAAACTCCGAAATCTTTTAACAAACTTTCCGAATCATCAAACCGCAAGCGATGCGATTGGTTGTCCACTGTTAATCGCAAATCTTTGCGATCGTTGATTTGCCACCCGACTGTATAATTTTGATCATGTTGATCTAAGATCGCGAAACACACGGCTCATAGTTTGAACAGGAAAAAACTTTGGACACTTGTTTAGTGCCAACATGCAGTGCATTCTCCTCACCTTTTTATGCAAAATACATAATTATCACTGTGTTCCATTCACTGTTTGCATAGTTTTCAATGAATAAACGGATACACCTTCCAAATTTTGCATTGTTGTACATTTTTTCTTTTTGGTGTAATTTCCCGATTGATTTTGAACCTCCAATGTGTTTTAAAATTTGACATAAAAAATCTATATCAATTTGTACAACGGAAATTTATTCCGTTTTGAATCCTGATGAGTTGTTATTTCCGATTCTTTTTTAACACAAATGTTTGAATTTTGATTCGGATTTTGTGAAGTGATTTCTAAAAACTTTGCTTTGTCTTCAATTTGAACACCGTGTGGTCATGTTGCAGCCTTCTCGCGCGGCCCTGTTAATGTCACATCACCTGCTGTGGCAAACTGATTCAACAACTTAAGGTCCAAAATCGTTGTTTTTAAAACACCACAGCGAACATCTTGAAGACCCACACTCAATTCTAGGCGGCTGAACTACTCACAGAGGACTTTCCTTATTGCAAGCACCAAAGTTTGTATCCTGCAAGAAAAAAAAATAACCAAAGGGACAGGGCTGAACGTTTAGGGTCTCACCCATGCTAAGCGTGGCATCATCTTACAGCTCTTGCCAGGATAACGGGTGAATATCATCCTCCTCCAAAGAAACTCACTGGCGAATCTAAAGAGAAGCTGCAAATCGAAGGTTTTTACCTTATTTTTGCCTTCATTGTTCCGCACAACAAGCCATGGGATCGCTTCCTATGTGAAGCAAGGCTTACAAGTGAGATCAACCCTGCAATCTTCATGAATTCGCGCCGATCCAGTGGATAAAATTTGAAGCAATGGGAACCCACTCACCAACATCTATACTCCACCACCAGCTGAGCAGACTTCCAACCCCTTCCAGTAGTCACCGGGCGTGTGTCACTCCTTCGTCGGCTTAGATTTCAACTGTCGAAATACAGCATGGGGATATTCCAACATTGATAAGAATGGCAAAGCGGCTTTTGAAGCCCAAGACCTCCCACTGCTGTTTGATAGTAAGGCGCCACCACCTACTTTCAAGCAGTCATGGGACATGGAACTGTCCCGACATGTCAACAGTCACCACCGACATCCGATCCCGCTGCTCCAACCGGTCCTCCCCTAGATTTCCTAGATCGGGTCATTGCCCTGTCCTGGTCACCAGTGACATCAGGGTCACGATCTCCACTCTACAGAAAGAGATGGAATTTCAGGAACCCAAACTGGTCCAAGTTCAACCAACTCCCAGCCGGAACTGTCAATCCACGCTGCCAGACCCGGCGTCATCTAACATCAACGATTGCTATTCTGACCTTCTCGCCCATGCTCCACTCAGCACTAAACATTCCATTCCAAGAGGCAGAATGTCAATCAAACCTACAACCCCCTGTTGGGCAAGGAATGCGACGAGTGGGGATACAAAGCGTATTGGTAATACCAACTGCGATACTGATAGAATAGCAAAGGGCAACCAGCTACGGGATCTGCTTGGCAAAAGAGGACGCACCAGATTGGAGAGGAGATATCCAATATCCCTTTACCCACCCAGCCGCAAGGCCTGGAACCCCATCAACAAGCTCACCGGCCGTAGCTGTCCAGCTTAAAGCAGTGTCCTGTTCTCGCAAACTCCATCGCTTCAGTAACTTGTCAACAATGGAAAGTAGGCAGACCAACGTACACTCCATGGGCGGGGGCCCACTCTCGAGCTGTTAATGCAGAGATTAAACATCTTCTACAACCCTCTCCACCGTCAAGCCCCATGGTCCCAACCATTCACCTAGGATGAGATCACCGAAGCAATTTAAGTTCTCAAGAATGGGAAATCGCCTGGCAATGACAACATCCATGCAGAATTCTTGAAGAACATGGCACCCAACCTGTGCGCATGGCTCCCAATCTTTTTTTCTTTCTACCTTGCATGGGAACGTCACTATTCCCTCCAGATGGAAGACTCAAAGGTCAATTGCAATTCCCTGAAGCCCAAGGAACCAGCAAATGACCCCAAGAGTGACAGACCCATCCTCGCTAACTATCTCACATCTATAAGCTGCCTTGAGCCGATGATACTCGGCATGATCAATGATACGGTCGAGGCAAATTTAGCCCCGCACCCAATCTGGATTTCGAAGAGGTAAATCAACTACGATCAGGATAGCAAGACTAGTTAATGACAATCGAGACAGCCTTCCAGAGAAGCAGAAAGTTGGAGCAGTCCTTCATAGCTAAACATGCTGCGTCACGATACAGTCTGGCAACCGTAAGGTCTCTACCTCAAGCTACTCAAAAATCTTCCCTGATTTCAAGCTTGTCAAGTTCAATATGCTTCTCATCCAGACAAGATCTTTCCGTCCTGAGACATCAATGGGCAACGCAGTAGAAAGCGCAAAACTTCGGAATGGTAATCCCACAAGGTTTCTGTCCTGGCACCCAGTCCTCTTCACATCTACGTCTCAGATAAATGCCAAAGGGAGATTTGGTTTCCGCAGTACTTCCTACGCAGACGGAACACGGCACTTGGATTAGCTGCTGATTGCTTTGAATCCTTAGAAACAGTTTGCCAGAACGACCTAATGCACTGTAAGCCAATTCTTCCACCGATGGCACTTGAAACTCGACAAACCCAAGACCGTCCAGCTCTGTTTTCCACCTTGCAAATCGAAGCGCGAAAAGAGAAACACCCATCACTCATATGGAGAAAAACTGTCACTGACCCAACACCGAATCCCTTGGCGTCCACAATGGACCGCAAAGCCTTACTTTCAATCAACACATCAAGGCAGTCGCTTGCCAAGAGCATGGGCTCGTGTCCAACCTCCCTCAGAAGGCTCTCATGGGACTGGATGGGTGCATCCTTTTGCACTTAACTACAATACACACCTGTTGCCTTGGCCTACTCCACCGCTGAATACACTGCACCAGTTTGGAGTCACAGTGTACATTTCACACAAGATTGATGTAGTTTCGAATGATGCAATGAGACCTGTTAGTGGTTGCCTTTGGCGACGCCTTGTGAATACCTTCCAATTCCTGTCTGGCATAGCTCCTGCAACCTTAGGAGGAACCTTCAGACGATCAAGCTTGCCAAGAAATGTGAATGAACCTGGTAGCCTAATCCCACAATCCACCACCAAACACCCTTTGGTAGGATCAAAGAATTCCACGGAATCACGTTGCTACCCATCCATACCCGGCAGTCCACAGTATCCCTATCGATCATCCTGATCAATGACAGATTGTAGGAGCAAATGGTCCATCCTCTACTTTGAACCTAAAGCATTTTGTGGACAGCCCATCTAGCAAGCCCAAAGGCTGTACCTTGATAGGAAAGCAATGGGTCAACCTCAACAGACTCAGAAATGGCGTTGGGCCGTACAAGAACTTCCTTTCACAAGATCGGAGTAAACCCTTCAACCAAACTGCGATTGTGGAGAGCCACAAACCATTAGCCACTCATAAGATGACTGTGAGGTCTAAAGTCCCCAAGAGGATTCCAGGCCTGATCAACCCTGGATGATGAACCTATCAGCGGTTAAAGAACGGATCTCCAACTGTGATTTTGGACTTGCTCGAACGCCCGATTTGACACTTTATTTTTTTTTCGTGTCGTTTTGACCAATAATTTGTGGTTTCCCGGCGAACTAATTTTCCTTCCGTTGGTCAAATTTGACACTTTGTTGTGTCCAATTTAAAACCAATCTATGAATAAGAGAAGCATGTACCTAACACTTTTCCACTGGAGTACCTTACCTACCCCCCCCCCCCCCGTGTTAACCTTTTACTCAAAATATCAATATGTCCCTTCTCAATTTATTTTTCAAAGGTTTTTAAAATATGCATTTTTTCCTTAAAGATATCATATTCCCGGAAATCAGCTGAAAATGGCAATTCTAATACGATTTCTCATAAATCTAGAAATTTAACCCTATGCCCTTTAATGTGCACGGATTTTATATGTCACCAGACGTGCCATTGGTAGCTAACTTATTCGTATACCGAGCTGAGGACTGTCTCCCGTGGATGAGGTAAAGTTTGTTGGATTTGTTTTCCGAAACTTTAACACAATCCGGTTCAGGTTCGGGCAGGATTCGATTTTTTAATAATTACATTGCTAGCCATTTTCGAAAAGTTTTTTTTCTGTTATAATTTGTTTTTTTGGGGGGTGGGGGGTATTTTGTTTCAGAAAACGTGACTCCGTACTTGGCGTTTTGCTACTGTTTTGGTGTTGTCGCCCTTTTCAAATGTCATTTAGATGTTGTCGGCAACGCGTAACGGTCGATGGCGTTATGTTCGTCGCCGGCGTCTCGAGATTGCATAGATAACGTCTTTGTTGATGCCGTGGAATTTTCCTCTTGATTTGTGTTTTCGCTTTTTTCGAACTGTGATGTTGTTTGGTGTGTAACAAACGATTTTTTACATGTTTTTCATCTGTCTCGCTTGCAGGGTTTGGACGAACCCATTTTTCTCCTGGGTTTAACTAGAGAATGACCATCTCTAAAAATTGCAGTCATGCGATATATGAAGAGGAGTTGAAACCACCCTTTTGGGCCCGGTGGCGTCCTTCAGTGATGGATGTGGAAAGTCATTTTGTATGAATTTTTGTGATTCTAACAGTCAAGGATGGTAAGTGGAGAACAGTGGCACACGTTTTCCGTGTTTTTGCTATCCGTGTTTCAGAGTTTTTTTTCTTAGGAAACGCTGTATAAGGTTGATCTTCTTTTTAGCAGGGTTGGTTATTTTCAGGGTAGCCTCTGGCATGAAAGAATGAGATATTTTGTCTGCGTGCTGTTCATAATCTTAATCTTCATCACTGCATAGCCGTCGAAAACCAAAAAGCTTAAAACGGGTTTGGGTTCATTATTTTAATTTTCCACTGCATAATTTTAAGATTTCTTATTTTCCCAAAATAGGTGGATTAAACCCCTTTTGGAATCTTTGACGAATTTTAAAAACTCAGTTAAAAGAAACTTTCAAACTAATATGGAATCATACAGAAACCAAAACTGCATGAAAAAATTCTTCCTGAATATAAAGTGTTGTTATGTGCGAGTTATAACATTTTGCTCGTTTTAAAATCCAAATTTGGTTTGTGTGCAATTTTTCAAAAACATAATCCTATTTATTGGAATTTCAGTTACTGTCCTATCAATGTGTAAACCATAATAAAAGGAGTCACCTTTCCTACCATTTTCACCTATAAATAATGAAATTATATTCCAATTTTCCTTGCCAAGCCGAACATTTCCCCGGAAATTACCGAGGTCTAATAATTTGGGCACTAAAGAAATGCTACACACGTGAAACAAAGGTTGAAATGTCCATCAATTCAATCACAATAAGAAATGCTACAACATATATACAACAAACATATACGCAAGGTTTTTCCTAATCACAAATACACAGTTTTGTTGAATATTTCTTTACTATAGCAACATAGGCTTCCTGTAACCACGGCGTTTTTTCTCCTTGTCTGTTTCAAACGAGTAACTCCTTGTTTGAACAATCTTCCACCAGTTTTCATTCACGGAAAATACAGTTTAATTACAAACGTAAATAGAAATCTGTATCAAAGCAAAATGATTTCCACATGCAAACAGTAAATAATGCGGGATAGTCATCGTTTTTAAACTAACTAACTTAAACCAAACAACGGCACTTTTTAAAGAATGTCATGTAAGCTTTCGTAGGGCGTTTGACACACAGCTTAAGCCATATTAGCACATTTTTTGAAGACGCCCGCAATTTTCAAAATTTGACATATTTTTGCACGCTATGGTTGGTAATTGCTAGACAACTAACACACCTGTGAACGAGAATTGCTCAAAATTCGTTAATTTATCATAAATGAGCGATTTTTGTAATAGAATTTGGATCCAGATGAACTTAAGGCATAGCTGGAAAGGTCTAAGTTTATGTTCCCGTTCATGATGAATGTTCCACCCGTCAAGAAAAGGACCTTGACTCTCCTGAACCAATAACAACTACTAGACGACGTAGATACTTACATGTTCGCTTTCCGGCTATTTCATATTGGAAGGCCGTTTTCCGCACCGTTGAATTATTATCGGGGATCCCCGATAATAATTATTCTTAGTTTTACAAAAATCTTCGTTTTGCGACACATAGACCATTGTTGAGCTTACCATTCACAGTATAGTTTACAGCCAGTTACCAATGCAACCGTGTACAAAATCTCAATTTTTTTTTGGAAAAAATGGGGGCGCTCTTCAAAAATGTGCTATATTGCTTTAATATTGAATCATGACAACGTCAGTTGCACTGCGGATAGCACGTTGACTCTGCAGACTTGTCATGCGCGTTTCCTTGCGTCAGAACTTAACTTAGCTAGGAATTCTTTAAAGAAAAGAACCGAGCCCGTGTGGGCAAAGCTTATCAGTATAAGGGACGCCAGTGGCATTACTTCCCGATATGACGTCACAAATTTCAAATCAAACGCTCCCAGATTTAAGGTCCCCACCAAGTAACACTCACGGTGAATGAAATGAATAGTTTTTTCTAATTGCATTCAAAATGGTCACTAAAAATAACTATATCCCCCGAATGTTATTAGTATACCTATAGAGCTGCTCACGCACTGATCTGCTCCATAAAGTAAAAATGACAAGTATGCCTTTCATTCACTTGAGGGTAAGAACGCCTGTCTGCTCTTATTATTGGACCTTTCAGCTGCCAACGATGATCATGATATCTTTATCCCCGGCTATCAAAGCCATGGTGTTTCAGGACAGACTATTGGACTGGTTCCAGTCTTATCTTCAGCCTGGAACTATCGCGTGGACATAGCAGGCTATCTTTCTGAACCAATGACTGCCCATTTTGGTTTGCCACAAGGGCTCTGTAGTCGGGTCCTAGAGGCTACAGTCTTTCCACATTACCAGTTGGAGATATTGCCCATCACCATGGTGTCAGCTATCATCTGTACGCAGATGATACTCCTTTACTGTTTCCCTTTGACACACATATCCTCATGAAATTGGAAAATGCACTGACTATTCTTCAAAACTGCATAAAGGACATCAAAATATGGATGAATGTCAACAAATTAAAATCAATGAAACTAAAACGGAGTTTTTGTTGCCGCATCTCCTTAGTACAAAAAGCTCCTTCCTGAAATAACACTGTCTATTGGAAACTCTCACATTAAACCATCTCAAACAATACGCAATCTTGGTGCCTACTTATTCAAACATGACCATGGCATCACACTCACTAATGTTACTCGTACCTCATCTACCATCTGCGAACATCGCGCGCATTCGCATATACATTTGATCAAGACAACTTGCCATCATGCTGTACCCTCTCTTATACTTTCTCGCATCGATTATTGCATGGTTTACTTTCTTCGCTACCAAAGTCTTATACCGCTTCCGTCTTCAGCGCCTACAAAATTGGGCTGCGAGACTTGTTTTTACTGTAAATAGACAACAGGACCCAAAACCAATGCTTAAATCTCTTTATTGGCTTCTGTAGATAACAGAAAATTCTTTTAAATGCTTTTTATATGTTTTAAGCTTTAATGGGCATGGCTCCGTATATCTTTCAAACTGTTGCAAGTTACATGTTCCAAAAAAAGAACCTTAGGTCGTCACAATCAAATGATAGCCTACGGTTGGGATTATCCAAGGACTTAATTCGAGTCAAAGCTGGTGATAAAAGTTTTACTGTTTGTGCTTCAACAGTTATGGAACACTTCCTGTCGCACTACCCGGGCGTCAGTATCTGTAACGCCTTTAAAAGGCACTTAAGACAACTTGTTTCCTAATTGATTTGTTTTTAATTATGTTATCTTTGATTGGCTCATTCTAACTTTCTTTTATTGTACGCGCCTTGAGCCTTGGGGAACGCGCGTCATAAATGCTAGTTGTATGTATTGGTATGTATGTATGTTCCTAAGCCATATTTGCCACTTTTCAAAACCAAATATGCCCCTAATCTAACGAGACAAGTTCTTCTAAAAACGGCCTCGAGGCTCTAAGAGAAATAGACAGGGGGTGCCAACAAGAGATTTCAACAACTCAGGGTCCCGAAAAAAAAAAAATGAAAGTACACTGATTTGCCCTGATGTTTTTTTTTTTTTTTTAAACTTTGGATTTAAGCTTTTCATCAAAAAACATCACATCAAGATTAAGCTGAGGAAATGTTTCTTTGGTACAAACATTGTGAAATTTCTAATTTCATATAGGAGAAAATATGAAATTTGTTGTTTTTTTGATTTATATTGAAATAGAAGCAAATGAAAATCACTTTTTCTTTCTCTTTAAGACTCATTTTGTAGCCAAATTACAGGGTAATAAATATCTATTGAGGTGTCAAGCTATAGAAAATTACTATTTATGACCACACAATTTGAGGGTGCCGCACCCAAAAATCTCCGTAGCCACACCGTTCTATATTATTTTCCATCCCGTGTAGAATATTACACGATGGTGTATGGTTTTTACCTGAATAGACACAGTTGATAAGAGAAATAGAGATATGTGTTTGCCGTATATTAATTGTTTTGAGAACTGGTCCACAAAAATATTTCATTTTATATTATTTTCTTTGCATCATGGTATATGTAAATGAACGATTGGGTGGTGTATCACCACTGCAAACTATTGCATTTCTTCCGTCTTAAGTCATCTATATTGTCAATTACACTGTGTTTTCTAATAAACAAAGGGCCAATCGGTAAGCAATTTGTGGAATAGAAACCCTTATTCTGTATTGAAAAATTGGGCATTTCAATTCAACAACTGAATACGATGGATCAAACGGCCACAAAAAAAACAAAAAAAAACCAAAACAGGTAGGGCCTAGTCGAGTCAGGGCCGAGTCAGGGTGCAAAATGAATGTCATTTTCGATTTTCGTATCCAGGTAGTGTGTGCGTATTACATCTGGTCAGTGAACGCGTGTTAGCTATAGTACGCGAAGTACCGTGCGCTCTGCCAGGCCCTATGTTTTCAGCGGCCTCATGCATACGGTGGTCCACAGAAATCCTATAGCGCCGAAGGCTATCATACTCGGGCCAGCTCGAAAGTATGAAGTAGCGACGCGGGGCGTATACATTGAACCGACTTTCAGCGCGCGCGTATAGGCAAGCACACAAGAGCACTGCAACTGAAAGGGGCACTAGGTATACGCGCGCGTGTCACTTATCCTTCAGACGAGACAAAAGTATATGTACGGGGGCGGTTAGCGAGGCGCACCAAGGAATCCAGTATCATGCAACAATCGCGGGCGTGTAGCCTCTATTGCCCACAGTTTGAGGGTACTTAAGCATGAAAGGTAAAATAAAAAACACAACCCAAACTAAACTTTGAACAAAAACCTCATGTAGTTAAAATTTTTTAAAAATCTCGAACCGAACTTTCCTAACATTCTGTAGAATAAAATCAGAGGAAAAAAATAACGTACAGAAATTCAAAAAAATAAGAATTAATAATAGGTTACAAGTAT
>JAMKCH010042349.1:0-19845 GCA_023653785.1 Ophioderma brevispina
CACGGAACCTTTCGTTTATATAGGATGTATATAGGATGGCAATAACATTAATTTTGTGATTGTTTTTCGTATTCAATAGAATACAGGCCAAGAATGTACGCACAAATCTTACCATGCTTATGACGCAAGGGACATCCTCATGTCTGGTGATTCCCACCAACTTATCAAATCTTGGCAGAAACGGCTTTACACTGTTAAATCACTGTTTAAAATTTTGCTGTTTAAAAAGAGGGTTGTTTAAAGTGCTGTGTTTAAGTTTTAAAACAACTTGTTTAATAGTTTGTTGTTATAACATGCCGTCTAAACAAGGTTTGTATAGTTTTAAACATTTTTTAAACAACTCGCATCTTTAACCAATGCAACTGCTATTTACCATGGTCATTGCACAACCCTTGTTTAAAGTCAAATTAAACAACTGATGCTTAAACTTTGAAACAAGTTTGTTTTAATTTTAAAACAGTTGTTTTAATTTTTAAAACAAGTTGCTTAATTTTTAAAACAAGGTTGAGCGATGACAAGGTAAACCGTGTTTGTTTAAAATGTTTAAACAACTTGATTACTTGTGTTCAAATCTTGGGCCATCCCTCACCGCCCCCCCCCCCCCCTCCACCATAAGTAAGGAGCAATGACATTAATATGTACTTTGTAAACCTGTTTATAGACGTATCTGGAAATAGTCGGTCTGATGTTACACATGGGCAATTGATATGGAATCTATCACGATGGAGGCCTCGTATACCGGGAAGGTGGGTGGTGTTGGGGTTGCGGTTCCCCCCTCCACAAAAGGGACCTATTAAGGTCCACTTTTTGTTCTGTTTTTGATATAAAAAAGATCCAAAATTTTTGATACAAAAATGACAATAAAGTCACTTGGTGATGAGATGTTTCAAAAAGTAAAAAACAAAGGTCCCTTTCTACAACTTAAAGTCAAATTTCCAAAAAAGGACACTTGTGTCTGTGTGGTGTGTGGTGGGGGGGGGGGGGGTTAGGTCCACTTTTACTTTAATTGCTTATACAATCATGCATGCGTAGCAAAGGTCGAAAGTTTCACATTATCCATCGAAATAATGTGGGACTGTACTCCAGAACCCATTAATATATTAATTGTATTCTGTATTAAGAAAAACTTTTTGTTCCAACTACCCTTCCGAAAGCACGCGTGTTTTCCTCTTTGTTTTTGCTGGAAAGTGTTAACATCCACATACACATTTCGTTTTGTATGGTGGAGAAATCAGTAAACAAATGTGATATAAATTTTTAGGCCAAAAAATTGTGAACGGATCAAACCTGTTTTTTTTTCTTATATGCCGATATAGTGTGTCACAAGGATTTAAGAGTCAAGCAGGTGCATTTATGAAAACCAATCTGTAGTTTGAAATAAATTATCTAATTTTCCGGTCTATTCATTTTTGCAACGGATAAAAATATAAACAATAAATCATGTGGAATTCGTCTTGATGACTGGACTTTTGGTGATTAATATTTGTGGGGTGTAATAATCTTCGATACTTACACACGCACACTGTGCGACAGTGAGACTTTTGCTTGTGTAGGCCAACTTTTTTGTTTTGTTTTGTCTTGTGTGACCTTTACATGTCTTTTAAAAAAAAACCGCTCAAAATGCCATATATAAGGGCCAGGCGACCTCTAATCCCAACCTTTGCTTCTATAAATGAGACACACAAGAAAAAGTACACAAGATAGACCCCGACACAACACCTAACTATGCCTATAAAAGTCAATTTTATTGATTGTGCAATGCATTTTTATGACTGTATACAAAGCCGCAGCGATGAATATCATCTGAAATTAACATACGCCAATTTCCAGTTAAACGCAGCCAAACGCCACATGTCTGACGCGCGCGTATTAGCGTTTCAATCCGCTCGCATTTACCATTGCATTGTACGCGTCACCGTTTAACTGGACTTGTTTTTTTTTTAGAATTATGTGCCTGCTAATTTAACAAAAGTGCCATATTTAGTTGCTCGTAGAAATTTTCCCCAAAGCAGCTCCATTTTGGGTTGGGCCGATTTTAGATATGTGATAGACAATTAGAAGCTGCATCCCGACAGTACCAAAATTGTCGACCGAGGAATTATTTCCAGCTGATGGCCTCTTCTCTTCGCTCTAAGATCGACTGGGAACTATTACCTGTTCCCAATGTGGCAAGAACAACATTTTCAATTTTTCGCGCGCTGTCGTAGAATCTAAGTACAAACCCTCCCTTTTGAGCAACAACATAACTGTTTGATCAGGTATCTTTCTTTGGACAAGTTCCAAACACAACACTGGTTGTGTTAATCTCACAATTTGGAAATTTGGGGCGCTCTTGGGGCGTTCTTCAAAAATTATGACAACGTCTAAGAAAACCTAATACATGGCGAGTCAGAAAAAAAAATGAACTGTTTTTTTTTTTAAATTTTAAATCTTTAAAGGCCCAGTAAATGGCAAATATAATTGAATGCGGTTTTGTGTCAGTCTACAAGGAGGGGAAAGAAAGCATTCAATATTGAGTTGGTGATTACATCATAAGTGACTATTGTCTTTCAGAGATTAATAGAAAATTCCAGGTGACTGGTGGTGACCCTTCGACATGGCACGCATTTTGCAAGCAATTTTGCAAGCTTTACAAGCTTGCAATGCCAGCATTTTTGCAAAGCTTTGTGCAAGCAATTTTTTGCAAGCTCAAACAATGCTAATTTAATGGTACCTATGCTCGTTCATTGGTATATGCAAGCATGCCCAATCTTGCGCAAGCTGCAAAAAATGATTGCGTACGTTGCAAGCTTGTTCAAGCAAGCAAAGGTAGCCAGCTGATGCAAGCTTGCGCATGCTGATAATTGGTATATTGCAAGCTCGTACATGCTTGCAAAAAATCATTTTAACGCCTTCGCAGCTTATACAAGTAATTGGTAGAAAAAATTGCAATCTTGTACTATGCATGCAAATATCTGCTCTGCAACCATGCATGCATAGCACAAGAGGAATCGAGCTATAGCCTCATAGACTTGATCCACATGGCAGACCTGTTTTGTTTTTTTGGGGGGATATCAATTACCCCAAATTAAATATATATGCACACATAATTCATCATGATGTGTCTTAGCTCGAGATTTGTTTTGTTTTAATAGACAACTTTTGATCTATAGGAAGTGATCACCTCCCCATCTTGTCACATGAAGTCAACAAAACAAGTCGCTGTGTTTCTATTGCCGTCGAAAATAACATGCTGTTGAACAATACAAAAACAATTACAGCACTACAAAATACATCAGTGCTCGGACCGCATGTGTGGTCTGCCATCGCGATTTGTAATGACGGCCTCATATGTACCTTTGACCACTCATCAACAAATGAGGGATTCAATGTTGCATCTATGACATAAGTCTGCTTCCAATTGATCTTCATATCATTTGCCTCTCTCAATGCAAAAGGAGGAATTTCACTCTTTTAGAGTTCTACAGGATAGGGCCCACGCTGAAAAGATGGAAATGTCACAAACCTTTCAAAGAATACTTTTTTGCTCAAATTTACTCTTTAATAATTAAACAAATGAGAAAATGAATATTTGTCCAATTATGCAAGATCAAATTTGACTCAAAAAGTGTTCTTTGCAAGTTGTGAAATTTTCACTCTTTCAAGTGGGCCCTGTAGGCCCCCAGCCCCTCGGACCCCCAGCACCGGCCCCCCCCTCCCCCGCTCCCGCCCCCATGACCTCCAACCCCCCACAATCAGATAAATGCTCGCTACGAGTATAAGCCCCGACCACGAAGAACACCCCTTCTAAAAGAAGTGAAATTCCACTTGCTTTTTGCATTTTAGAGAACACGTTTGTCCTTGGGTCAATTTTACATTTTTTAGCTAATCTTACTACTTGACCTCAGATGACCTTTGACCTTGGTATGTGACCTTTGACCTCAACAATGAGGGATCCCATGTTGCATCTGACTCAAGTTTGTTTTAAATCCCATTGAAGTATGCAGATATACAGGCAAATGTTAACCCTTAATTTTTTACATCAACACCATACATCACATTGGACAAAGTGATCCATATGTGTCTTCCTGCCTAAAGGCAGGGGAAGAGGACACAAAACAGTTACCGCTTCCTCTGTATGTTTGATACTGAGGACTAATTCACCAGTTTAATGAAGGATTGTGACAAAACATGGAAAATGACATATCTTGGAAGAGATGCACACATGCAATACGGATGCTGTGAAATAAAGAAATACGCCTTTAAATAACCTGCCGAATTTAAATCCTCATTCACAACTAACTTGGTCAATTTAATAAGTCCAGTATGCATCTTTTAAAAACCAAATTGCCACAACTTTATAAGTACTCAACAGCTGGGCAGCACCTAATTTATCCCAAAAAATCTTTTTTGTGGGTCGATCCCTAAATATCCAGCAATAAAATTTAACAAAAATCGTGTAAATCCCTTTAATCCAATTTTTCTACCGTTGATAATTTTTGTACACTTTAATAGCACTGTCAAACCTTTGCATCTTGGAATATAATGGCATGGTATATTTTAATGTTTTATTTGCACAGTTGTAATTAATTAATGCTACCAATTCAATTATTAACAAACCAGGTAATTCCACTTTAAAATGAAATTGACAGTTCTGCATACAGTCAGTTAATTATCCTTCAAATGCACATCTTGACTGCAATTAAGAAACCTAGCTGGCTGCCCATCACAATGCAGAATAAACATTGAGAGGCCCTACGCCTACAAAAACATGTCTTCCAAATTCTGATCCTTAAAGTAAAAATTGTTTTCAAAAGTTAGTCGCTGTAAATATTTACTGAGTGATAATATACTACTCCCCCCAATAAACTTCTAAGGTTCTACTAATAATCTATTTCATGGACACTTGTCTTATTTCAAGCCACTTGCCCTAGAATATTATTAAATTGACTAAATTTACCACCAACATACACTCACATGTTTTTGTCTTCCTCCAAGAGATGAAAACTTTGACTCCCACAATGCATTTTCAGCACTTCCTGTCTTGCTCGATATGCGCCGCAACCTGCAGCTAAAATTTGCACTGCTCGTAACTCTGCAAGCTTGAACTCGCAATGCTAGTACGTGCTTGGCAGCTGCATGCTTGCACGCGTATAAATTTTAAATTGTGATCATCAGATCATAATGGATACTGTTATCGATAGGGTTTGATTTCACTCAACATTTTTTCTTTTTCTGAATGGTATCAGTGGTATACAGTAATCAAACTAAGGTGTGATGAAGCATGTTTCTGAAAATGTGACACAATTTTAACGCCTCTAAAGCCCACTCCTATTAATACCAGATATAATCGCAAGCAAGCACTTTTAGACAGCGCTAGCAAATGTTTGCCAGTTTTGAACAGTGTGCTTGCATGAGGTTGCAAATGGGTTCAGATTTAAATGCAAGTTTGTGGTTGCAGCTTGGAATTGCATCATGGTGCATGCGCAAGCTTGCCCTAATCACCTAGTACAAAATGCAAGCTCAATGCGTGCAGTGCAACAATTGTGACATGTTTGGGCAACAGCTTGCGTATTAGTTGCACGCCTTTTTTGCAAGCATTCAAGTGATTTGCAATTGTATGCGCCGCATCAATGCAAATCATATGTAATTCTTGGTGCAATCTCTGCACAAGCTTGCGCCCGCTCATTTTCTTGACTGCATTTTTGTAGGGGAATGCTATTCATGGCAACTGACTAAAAATCAATAGTTTCACAAATGATGTCACTGTAGTGTATTCTTTTTTTGGTGGCCCTGTTTATGGAATGGAATGCCCCCGTAAAGATTTTGACTCGTTTTATCCATCTCATTTCCTGGGACCTTTTAAGAAACATATCTCAAAATATCTTTTACATTCAAGTAGTTTGGTTGGCTCTCTGCCATGCATGCACTTACAATGATGGCGGTCCCACGGAACAAAGCAATGGCCTGAAGAAAATTCGGCTTGTATTGAGTCCAAAAGGCAGGACGCCCTAAAATATGCAGTCAAAAAGGTACTATCGATGCCGCTATCATTTCTATACCTTCATCACTAATAAAGGTGGAAATAAAGCATCTTGATACATGATCATGGACTCTGAAACATTATGAAACATTTACAAATGAAACATTACCATAGGAAGAAACAACATCGTTGACACCTTTTTAAAGTGACGGAGAGATTTTTTTTTAGGATACCAATTTTTCTCGCACATTACCTGGTCGTTGTAGACCACCTACCGGAACTTTTCGAAGGTTTCTGACAAACGGGTACAAAGGAAACCCTCACACTTAGTTTGACTGCCTGCTATCGAAGTTCCCTATACAAACCAATGCTTCGATTCAGTCGTGAACGACAGAAAAACTATAGCATCATCATTATTACATCAATACGGGGTATACAGGTGTGTCTAATACCTTGATAAGTTCCCAAATATCAAAAAAAACCTGTTCGAGAAATGGGGAGGGCTTCTTTCAGACATTCCTCGTGTCTCTTTAAGGTAGAAAACTTCATATCTTTCAAAAAGTGTTTGCCATAAATCTTACCAACATCACTGGCTTTAACACCAAATCCCTTACATTAACATAAACTGGACATACCCCTATCATCATTTTGGCAGTGACTTTTGCTCGTTGATCGACGTGTATTAAATGGGAATCGCTGGACGATCGCAAACTAACTTGTAGCCGGTCTATACCTAACCCATATGAATTTTCTTCATAGCAAGCTACAGCTAATAAAATAAACGACTGGCCATTGATATTACTATATATATTTTTTTAAGATGCGAAATGGCGGGGAATATAATCACGTCTATTTTTTACTCCCACCCTTGCAATATTCACGTACTATTTGGAAAACAATTGTTTACTTGTTAATAAAATATCAAGTCATACTATCAGCAAATACAGGGTTACCTGAATTTTAATATTAGTTAATTACTTGAATGAGTAAATACTTAAACAGGAAAACTTTTCATAATTACGCAATACTTCAATTACTATTTTGGTATTGACACCTCCGTTGGTTGAGATGGGGGATTTCTGGGGCCCCAACTCTATAATTAACGGGAATGGATTTTAAAAATCCCCTAGTCCACACATCGTTCCCGTTAGCGTATAAATTTATAAAGATCCTTTTTGGGTTCTAAACATTAGTCATGGACACGGAATCGGGCCCTTTCTAACGATGCTCAGAGAGACTCTGGCCCCTGATCTTGAACACATGTTGCATTAAATATTCTCTTTCCCACTTTCTTAAAGGTTCATTTTCGTGATCCTATAAGGACCTTTATTTTTCATTATGGTTCACTAAAGAAAAGTTATTTCCAAGATTGTCGGGGACGATGCTGTGGATCATGAAATGTCCCTAAAATACCGGTTTCTTCTGTATTCAAATTCAACGATTGTCAATATTGATGATTGTTTACCTATTTTTATCCAACGCAAGTGGAGATTCCAAAATATGGCAGTGTCTTTTGAGCACACAGGGGTCAATTATGGCTACATGTGAAGTGTTATTTTACTTGATTTTAAAAGCTTCGTTTTAGCTCAGGAAAGATTAATGCTCTTCTGCCTCATTATAAACAATGGTCTCCAACAAGTTTCTCCGCCGCCCGCTCCCGCAAATTTCACCGTAGGAGGAGTCGTAGAGTGCCAGAATTGTGTAAAACACGTATCCATACGGAATAATAAATCGCTATCTCATCATATTGCGCAGTTTCACTAATCCATTGAAAAAACGTTTTACACAATTTGGCATCGCCAGTGGTGGTTGGTCGGGTGGAAAACCTGGCAGTCCCAATTCGTCCTGGAGCCCTGGGCATCATTGGGAATGGAAAGCAGTGTTGAAACACTGAATGATTTAACCCAGCGTGGGAGACAGAGAAGATAATTGCTAAGTTTGGTATAAGGGTCCGTCGAGCTACAAATTGTGTAAAAAACACATATACGGGAAGATAAACCGCAATCTCATCATAGTGAGCAGTTCACACTCCATAGAAAAACGTTTTACACAATTTGACACGCGCCAATGTGGAGGTGGGGGTGTGATATAAATTCGTAGTCCCTTTCAGAGTGTCTCAGCCGACGTGGCACTGTGTGTATTTCCATATACAACGGAATAAAGCGCGTCATCCTTGTGTGAAACCACCTGTTGCGTGTCGTAATATTTTACTACAGATTTCTATGGTAAAGGCGCTCTTCATAGAGAAATCTCTTTCTTGACACCGAAAGTAGTGATCTCAGTAGTGGGAATTGCGTCACATTGGAGGCCATTTTGTTCTCTTCCCTCCTGTACGTTTTGCCAATGACCCAACCCATTTGGGGTGGTACAGCCACTGTGCCCTACATTCCCCCTATACCCCAATTCCGGAGTGGACTGGTTACAGAAATTGCCCTATATTGTCCACTATTGACCCAACCCCCCCCCCCCCCCACCCCCCAGGAGGGAGTTGTGTGTGGAATGCCAAAAAAAATTGGACTATAAATTTTTGCCATTACAGAAATGTCAAAATGGCCATCAAATATTACGTCAGATGAGAATTGCATTCTCGCCTGCAAAAGCAAAAGCAGGCTCAAAAATTTCGATATTCTCGAAGAAGGAAAAATTTACGCCCTCACTAAATTCAGTTCACTGAAACCAAATTCGGGAGGGCTGACATCCAAGAGTTCTATATAGATAGAGAGGCAAAACGTTTACGTTAATCTTTAGAAATTCACAGTATCGCATATGTTTTGCCGACCCACAAAGGAAAAAACTAGAGTACCAACAATAGAAAGCCAATGGCTGCCTCCGCTTACATACTGTGGGTGCCGCTTAACGCTTTGCATATACACTAATCGGTAGTGATTTTACAAATTAATTGTATGTTGGTTAGAGGTGCCAGGTGTAAAAATAGTTACCGGATCATTGTGCTCAGATATCTTTTGTCTCATAATGCAATGCGCGCTTAGGTGAAACGAAAAGATGTAGTCACTGAGGCGGTTTTTATTTCAATAAGACGACTGATTTTGTCATTTCATGCGTTTTGTGGCCATGGGTTGGACAACCACCCAATAGCACCCAACATCCAACAACGATATTATTGTGTGGCGGTTGTTTTGTATCGAATGACATTAGTTGTGTATACAAGCACCCCAAAATGAGAATTATTCAGTTGCAATATAAAAATGTCACGCCCGCACGGGAACGATGGTTTTGAATGCGTTTCACCCCCTTGGCTGGCATCGTAATAAATTTGTGTTGTAGGGAAGACCCCCAACAATAAGTTCAAGGTTTTCGCCCCAAGCCTCCTCACCGAGCGTCTTCACACCGGAAGAAAGAAAATCAGATTGCCCGCGTGTTCAGCAGATCCAGAGAAGATGAGAAGAAGGCGATGGCTCGATTGTTTTGCAATCCGATACCCGGATTACTCAGTTCATCAGCTCATGGTTAGAAAAACTTCAAGGGCCACTCGATTGGCCCTTTGAAGTAATGTGTTTCAACCGCTCAGCTGCCCGTTAGGGAGGTTTCACAAACAGGAAGTAATTGACACGCTCCCACTCTAAAATAGCTTATTAATTTTCCAGCTAAAAGATCTCTGATGGCATGAACTCCCCGGTTGTTTGCTGATTGTTAATTATTTTAATCGTTGGCGAAGTAATTGAGGAAAAGAAGAAAACGGCAAATCGACCCTTTTTCGGCAAGCTAAACATTGATTCAGGTTTTGGGGGGTCAATTAAAAAAGATGTTATTTATTTTAGCCTAATTACCAATATCCGGTTATATCCTGAGAAATATGATATTGATGAATGATTAGATAATGCATTTTCAATACACATCAACCAGACTTTTTTTGTGACAGAAAGAAAGAAAGTGTCCAAAGTGACAAATACTTTAAAATTTGGGGTCAAAGTTGTTATAACTGATGCATTCGAGTACGTTTCGCTGTATGGTCACCAACCAAAGAGGTTCTATAGAGATGAGAGGCAAAACGTCTACGTAATCGTGTAGAAATTCATCGTCTCGCAGTTTGCCGACCACAAAGCAAACATAGAGTACCAACAATGAAATGCAATGGCTGCCTCGGCTTCTTCCAACATACGGTGGGTGCCCGCTTTGATTGCATATACACTAATCGGTAGTGATACCAATTGATGATGTGTAGAGGTGGCAGGTTGTAATAATAGGGCACCTGGATCATTGTCTCAGATACTCTTTTTCTCATAATGCAATGCGCGCTTAGGTGAGAAAGATGTATTCATGAGGCGGTTTATTAAATCAAGACGACGGACGTTCATTTCATTCGGTTGTGTGGCCATGGTAGGACAAATTAACCACCCAATTAGCACCAACATCCAATAAACGATTTGGGCGGATTGTTTGTATCGAATTGACTTATGTGGTTATACAAGCACCCAAATAATAATTATTCTGGCATATTCAAAATGTCAGCGCCCAGCACGTACGAATGGTGTGAATGGGCTTTCACCCCCTTGGTCAACAAACAAAGAGTGTCTATATAAATAGATAGGCAAAACGTTACGTAAATCTTTAGAAATTCACCTCTCGCATGTTTTGCCGGACCACAAAGAAAAACATAGATTACCAACCATAGAAAGCAATGGCTCCTCCGCTTCTTCCACAGACTGTGGGTGCCGCCTTTTGCATATACACTAATCGTGTAGTGATACAAATTAATGAATGTGTTAGAGGTGGCCAGGTATAATAACAGTGTACCTGGATCATTGTGCCTCAGATACTCTTTTTTTATATTGAATGCGAGATTAGGTGAAAAAGATGAAAAGCTGTATTCATTGAGGAGGTTTATTAAAATAAAGACGATGACGTGGTCATTATTGGTTGTGTGGCCAGGTAGGGACAAAAATTAACCGCCCAATAGCACCCAACATCCAACAACTGATTATTTGGCGGATTTTGATCGAATTGACATTAGGTGTGTATACAAGCACCCAAACTAATTAATTATTCCGTGCAATATTCAAAATGTCAGCGCCCAGCACGGACGACTGGTTTTGAAGGGTTCACCCCCCTTGGTCACAACCACACGTGTCATCGAGGCTGTGCAAATTACCAATTGAAAATATGGGTACTTTGGAATGTCTGGGATTTAAGGACAGGTTTATGCCAATGTTCTCCCAAGCAAGTAGTGCAAGTTTTTTCAGTCTTTTGTCCAATCGATTGGAATTTAAGCCGATTGAGATAAATAGGCGGTTGAACAGTTTTTCTTTTGAAGTAGCATGTTCGAACCACCCTCCTTCTTCTCATTTCTCTGATCAGATCCAACAACGGAACGTAAAAATGCAAGGGCTCAAAAACTAAATTTAATAGATTTGATTGGTTTGAGTGATCTGGCTCCGAGAAGTGAAGTAAATCCTGGTTAACCAGAGGGATTTTTTTTGCGGGCTTAGTGAAATGTTTATTTTTATACTAGAAAATGGCCGCCGCAAGAAAAGAATTCGAGAGTTCCCCCGAAAGACTTTGATCAACTCTGCAAGGAAGATAGAATCCCTCCATTCAACGAGTGGACACAGGGTAGGTTCTACCTGATTGAAGATACCAAGTCGATCCAAACGAGCAAAGTGAGAAGCAACCATCATGGTTCTCAGAGGAGGCGAAGAAGTTTGGGGATACGTCGGTTCTGGCGAGTCCCTACGAAAATGCAATGCATCAAAAATGCCGTGCTTTGCAAAAGCTTGCAGAAGCTTTTGCAGCAAAGCTTGCGCAGTTTGCAGCAGAGAATGCAATACTGCGAATATGATTGCACAAGCATGCACAGGCAATACATGCTTGCGCTTTGCAAGCATGCAGGCACATTCGCAAGCAGGGTGCAAACATTTGCAGCATATTTACACAAGTTGCAAGCATTGCGCGCACATTGCAAGACACGATGTTGCAAGCGTGCACATTCCCAAGCAAAAAGCAACCACACATTTGAAAGCATTTTTGCAAGCAGAGTCAGTATACTGTATGCCATGCTTTCTGCAAGCTTATGCCAAGCATGTTCACAAAAACAGCAAGCTTGCTAAGTTTGGCAACTTTGTATAATTTTGAATGCATGCATGTGCAGTGTTGTGTTTACTTGAAAGTAGAATTTAGAATTTAGAAAGCTGATATATGCGTCTTATTATTCAAAATTATACCATTTTTAATTATTATCTTGTAAACGTTTCAGTTTCTATAACATACACTTTGTAACATTTGGCCTAGGTGTCAATAGGTAAATTCGCTTCATTTATTCGAATACTCAAGCAAGTTGCCTAGTCCACGCTTGTTTTTAATATTTGCTGAGGTGCAATGAGCCTGGTGAAGTTGCAAAAAAAAAGCTTGATACCTGCAGTTGACAAACAACTGACTGGATAGTGTTTTGACAACTTACAGCTGTTACTGATACTTACTAGATGAACAATGCTCACATCCACAAGCAAAATTCGATGGAAAATTCAGGCACAAAGAGCTGAGCTGTAAACATTACACGTATTCCCTATTTTCATATACAAGCGGCTCCTATGTGATTAACTACGAGCTGCCTGTACCAAGTCCTCTTCAGCTGGGTTGTATTTCAATTTCAGCTGTCCGTATCCGACCTGTAGAGGTCCTTATACTCTGTGTAAGAGATGTTGCTAGGCGTTTTGGATGATTTAGCAATCAGAGACAGTCTTGGCTTACTTGAATGACGTTGATGAGTTGCAGTGATTGCAGAAGAAATTACTGAAGGTGAAGCTAAAAAGTTTGTTCTCACTAACATGTACCATGGTACAACAAGACAAAGGAATATGGAAGGCATGTACATGTTAGGGCAGTATTAAAGGGGGAGATGGCCCGAATTTAGGATATGAAAGTTTTCATCGTGGTAGATTGGCCTTCACCCAAAAAAACCACACCTGTAAAGTTTCGCGTTGATATTTCAATCCGTTTTCCCGGTGAGCGCAAAACGTGAGGTCGTAAGCCCCCATAGAGGTATGTGTTGTCTAACATTAATATTGGTCGACCAAATTGGACTACATTTTCGCTCAAACTTCCAAACCAAAGTTCCTTTGGCCCTAGGATTTCACAGGGTTAAATGAGGAAAAATAGTAGCTTTCTTGTGATACCAAATATGACCACTTCCGCGTAAAGCGGGCTTCTGGGACGAGGCATTAGCGACGAGGCCATGGACCTTAAAACTGGACACGCCTGCCTTACCTAGTATACAGCACACATTCCTGATTCGTCATGCCAAGGTCGGGTCTCGAGTGACGAGCCGGAGGTCGAGTTTCACACTCAGACTCAGTCATGATATATGACTGTGCACGGTAATAACACCACAGCATATGATAGTATTTTTTGCCATGCATTGGCATGACCCAAGATATCGTAAATAGTAGCCCTTTGTAGTAAACCTAGTTCAGGTGGTTAGCAGAATTCAGTATGGATATCTGCCACCACATCTTCACATGCATGCAGGTTAAACACTGTGCTGGTTCTTTAATCCGTGAGCATGTTGCGGGGGCTGCCGAATCATAGGGTGGTGGCACACTATACAAAATGTTTCTAGTAGTAGGTGATACTCTATTAGCTAAAGAAAGTGGGACTGCACTGGCATGGCTGGGGCTGTATAGATGGAAGAAAGAAGGGACAATTTTTTTTTTTAAGGATGCATATGTTTATTTTCTATGTGTTACAACTGCATGCATTATTTTTTAATCATGAGCAGCCTGCTATGACATTGCACATGATTTGGCCTGTAATACGCCAGTATGGCAATTATTTTCTGGCGCTAGCACTAGCTGCTGTGCTAGTGCATGCAGCTGTACGTACGTGCAAGTCAGAAGAAACTTTTTTAAAAAAAAAATGGACGCAACATAACACCTTACGCCTGCCCATTTCAAATTTCAGCTTATAACGTGTACTCCCGTCGAGGTGACAGTTAAACATTAATGCACAATTGATTCCCACCTTATTTTATTTTTGAATTTCAGTGAAAAACTTTGGACTCCGGCCTCGTTCTTCGCACCATATCAGTTAAAGGTTACCGGAACCAGTACTAATGTTGCAATCCAAATGGTAAAATACACAAGAAAGGGATAGCTCCTAGCTACCATCGGTGAGAAAATTTGAACCTTTGAATTCAAGAAAGATAATATGCAACGTTGACAGTAGTCGTGTGCGAATGTACATTTCGGATAGCAAACGCCCCAGTACAATATGGTGTGGGGTTTGAATAGCAAAACGCAGTACAACACAGGCACATTTGAAACCAGATGCCACTTATCACCAATCCATTTTTGGTGACTCCTGAGGAGTAAATTATATGATTGGTTGGATGGTGGGATACAGAGCGTAAAGAATATTTGTATTTGCCACCACCCTATGAATGCAGCCTCAGCGGAAAAACTATGCAGAGGATAGTGGTGCGTTGATTACTATTCATACCTTTTATTTATTTTTTTGGCTGTGAGGGGAAAAATGCACAGAGCTCCGCATCCTGATTTCGGGTATCTACTCTATTTTCTCTAAATTTCGTGTCCAAGTCACAACCGTACGCGCGCCATTCACGCCTCAGCATATAATGAATGTACTGTAAGAACAAAGTTGACAACAACAAACTAATTTTAATTTTAAATCAATCATGGATGCATGTTATGATCAAACACGTGCGCGTATAATCGTACACTGCCAGAACACACGATAGCAAACAGGAGGGAAAAGCCGAGAAAATAAAACTCGGCATGGACATATTATCCAGCTGGGGATTGCCAGCAGTGTGAGGTAAATGCCCTAGCCAGCAATAATTCGGAATGACTTTTTTTGCCGATGAGTGCAGCTCATCCCATATTCTTTTAGGACTTGGCGAAATACGATTTTTTGTCATTTGTCAGACTTAACCCAAACATGTCGTAACCCCCTTAAAAGGGCCGAGGGGTCAAAGAAGGCCAACGCCAATATGTCTCTGACGTCCAAGGTGCAGTGATAATCAATCATTGCTTTCCAGTGGAATTTGAGCCGCCTGGGAAAATGCAGAAAAGCTTTAGTCTCACATTGCAATAGGCGAAGAATATAGGTCTCTGCAGGATAAAGCCGGTACAAAAGTCAATTCAAAAGCAAGACCGGAAAATGTACGCCTACAGAAAACCCTTGCAAGACATCGGAAGGTAGTGCATGGCGGGATACAAGATGTCAACCGGGACTTCGTGTTATGATGCGTGGACGTCTCAAAGGCAATGGAAAGCAATTGATTTGGACGATCCTCAGGGGGGAAAGCGGCCGAAAAGCAATCGGAAAAAGAATGGGTGTTCTGACGGAAAGCAGCAGAGATGCAATAGAAATCATTGCTGGTAAAATAAATAGTTCTTGAAGTCCGAGGTGCAATTACAATCAATAGCAAGCAACATGATAGCTTTTCAATGACTATTAGAGGGTAGGTTTTTTTTTTTAACACGCTTTTCACCAATAGCAGTAGAAAAAATTAAATTCGACTTGTCGTTTAAATGATAATTAACCCTGTAAACACGTCTGCGTCCATCAGACAATATTAATGCTGACAGTAAATCAGCAGAGCATGCGGAGCTCTAGACCTTACAAACCGGCCGACATAGTAAGCTAACTGCATCTGTCTAATTGCCGATGGTTCGTGTACCATCTAGCAAAAATTCACATAAAACATTCCACTTGCAGTTAAAAGCAAATGGTCCAAGGGGAAAACAGTCACAGAAGCAATTAGCAGCGATTACTTTTTGTCAATCTCCTGAGGGGAAAGTGGCCCACTGGCAAGGCATTAAGCAGCTTTGCGGTTTTCTGAAGGTAGAACCTCAGGGTTTGCAATACTCACCGGCTGGTATAGCAGTAATTATTTTTCGGCGATATCATGATTGGAAATGGCCCGTCGACTGCCACATAGTCTACCACCAAAAATCAGCAATTAAAAGTAAACAATTGCTGCTAATTGCTTTCAGATGTGTTAAGGTTAAATGAGGGTTCCCCCAGTACTAATGGAAGTCGGCGGAGAATATTTTGTTATAAAACTAAGAAGTATAGACACTTTATGGCTATGTGCAAAGCTATATGGCAGTGACACATACAAAAAGTACACAATAGGTTAGGCACATCCTTTTTAGTGTTATTGATATAAGTGCAGGCTCAATGTCAAAAAGTAGAGTGCTCTCCTAAAAGCTGTACTTTCAAAGAGTAAGAAGTAGAAGTTATTCATCTGGAGGAGAATTAAGAATATTTAACCTTGCACATGCAATGTACGTCATAAAAAAATGATCTTTCAAAAACCACCAAAATGACTTATCATACAATGCACTTATGAAGAGCTGCATCGGGAGGGAGTGATCAAAGCACTTTACGAGAGGGAGCTGTGGGGAAGCGTCACGCTCACCCGCTTAAAAGACAATTGATGTCTGTTTTGAAAAAAAACGAGCACCTAATTTACCACCCAAATACTAAGAATTTATTTTGTATGCTCTTTGGTCTGTATTATAGAACCCTCACAATCACCACACGGTATGAATTCTATGCAAGAATTCCTTTGGGTAATTGGTTTCCGTAGGGAAGGGTTCAGGCACACTGTAAACGCAAGCAACCTGCGCACACTACATTGCATGCACCCTGCATGGCTTGCTGCAAGCAACTGCATGTTTTACTGCAGGCCTTCGCATGCTCGTAATACTCAACATTGTACTAGCTTGCAGCAGCTGGTCGGCATGCTGCAAAATTTGCAAGCGTGCGCCTGCTTGCCCACCACTGCAGCGTGCGCATGCTGGCAACCACTTGCAAGACGGTGCGCATGCAGGGTTTAAACGTTCCCAAATACTAGCGTGCACGGAGCGTGCGCAAGCCTTCTGGGTAACAGCAAGCACCTGCGCCCCGCAATCCTGCAGCACCCTGCGCGCCAATCCTGCAAGCACACTGCGCGCAATCCTGCCAAGCACCCTCGGCCATCCGCAAGAACCATGCGGCAATCTTGCAAGCTTGCGCCATGCGCGTACGTAATGTTCCAACTTACTGCTTGCGCAAGCTTTTACATTGCTTGCTGCAAGCATGCAGCAAACATGCAGCAAGCATGCAGCATGCTTGCACAATAAGCTTGCAGCAAGCATGCTGCAGCTTGATGCATGCGTGCATATATGCTTGCCATTTCGTAAGGGGTAGATTGCATGGGCAAGAGCTACCTCATGTCGGCCCACGGGTCAAGCGTAAGAGCCAGAGGACAGGAAATTTCTACTACGATTGATCTAGTGAAACCACCCTCTCGAGTGTAAAAAATAAATAAACCTGGTATATCCAGCTAGGAATTTTTTTAGTATACAACCACAAAATTAAGATCTAATTTTTCTCCTTATCGACCCTACCTTCAGGAAGGTACTCCAAGGCTTGTTTTTCCCATCTCAATTCCAGCTTGCTCACCCTGAGGCCGAATCTCTCTTTCCCTCTCGGCTGTCAATCATTCAGATCAGCCCTGCGTCCTGTGTTTAATCCAACCTTGTGGCTTCTGTAATTCTAACTCCATAAGAATGTGATGTGAATCTTCGTTACTAACATTCCATACTGCAGCGCCATTGGGGGGACACGAGATCTTTCACGATATTCAGAACTAGAACCTCAGCGGTTATTTTGATGCTCTCATGTTTTTCAACTTTTTTCATTGTCACACTTCAAGAGCACGCGAGGCGAGTTAACAATCCACCAACCAAGGGCCAATTCCCAAGAGGAATGTGATACAGCAGCTCCCTTTGTCCATGCTCTTTCTATTTGCCTCCTCCCCACACCCCACGTTCTACTTCTTCCTCCCTCCCACCTCCCCTATTCCACTTGCCATCTACTCTGGTTCCCAACTGCGCCAGTTCCTGTTACCGACTGCAACTAGCCCAGAGACTTGAGCGAGAGGATGTTTAGAAACACTCCATGCGGTCTGGTTATTTTCTCCTAGCTTGCTCGGTGATCTACTTTCACCTTCCAAAAATTCTCTGATCTCGGAGATTTGTTGAGTCGCGAAAAATGCTTCTACGCTTGTCTTTTGTTTCACCATCCAGATCAGGATAAAATTTCGGTGCGCTAGGTTGCTTCATCTTTTATTTATTAGATAAGCACTTCATCGTCGGTAAATCTTTCAACGTGATAATCTACGAAGTGTTGGATGATTTCCGATTTGCTGAGATGTCTGTCATAGAAGCTCAAAAAGCCTAGTGTTTCGATTCTGTTAAGATTTCCTAGTATTAGGTTTTCATGCATTGTTTTCATCTGAACACCATTCACCCAGAAGCATACTTTGGTATTGTTGTACTCGATTGCGATGTGATTGAGTTTGGTGGTATCCAGGTTTCAACATGCATATTACCCCTCATGATGGAAATTGTGTATGTTAGGGAACCATCTTGCCAGTCGATCTGAATGTAGGAACGGTACCTTTGCGTTGGATGCATGAATCCCATAGTGATTTGGTTATTCGGTATTGTAGGTGAATCTCCAGGCTTTACAGAAAATAATAGAATCCAGGGTTTGGGTATTCCAGGATTAAATGCTGTTAGAAGCGTCGTGTTTTGTCTCATAGTTACATCATCTAGAAGCTCAACATCCTTGGTGATCGATATCTCACTAGGATTGTCGTTGTACACATTTTCAGACGGATCTCGAAGATTATTTTGAATCTGCACTTGGAGTCCATTTGCCAGATTAATATTCTTTCTAGCTCTAACGGAAACGTAGGCTTTGGTTCCATCTTCGTGAGGAAAGACTATATATCTCCCGAGATCGTACGGTTTTACGTCGTGCTCATGTTGCACGAGCGCGTCCACGTAACCTTTGTTTACAAGATCTCCATTATCGAGTGGAGGACCGCTATTTTTCACATTGTGAAGTCCCATATCCAAATCCCCAGTCATTTCTCCACCAGCTTTGTCCAACTTGATGCTATTTAGGTGAGAGACGAAATTAGAAACATAGCTAGCCGTTGCAGCATCTGTTCTTTCAGTCGGATAAGCCAATTCCACTATTTTTTTTGTTCCCCATATTGATTCGACCGGTCATGCTACCTCCAGATTTAGATAGAACATCAGCCTTCAATGCATATTGTTTTAGGTCCAAATCCCCAACCCCGCTGGATGATTCTTCGATTTCACTCGATAGACCGTAGATTGACATCTTCTTTTATTTTATTTCTAGTAACACGTCGACAGGCATGTTGTGATTATCCAGTTTATGAGCGGCACCGTTGTTCCACTGAATTTTGAAATCCATTTTTTTTTTTTTTTTTTTTGTAGGCTTTGGTTCCATCTTCGTGAGGAAAGACTATATATCTCCCGAGATCGTACGGTTTTACGTCGTGCTCATGTTGCACGAGCGCGTCCACGTAACCTTTGTTTACAAGATCTCCATTATCGAGTGGAGGACCGCTATTTTTCACATTGTGAAGTCCCATATCCAAATCCCCAGTCATTTCTCCACCAGCTTTGTCCAACGTGATGCTATTTAGGTGAGAGACGAAATTTGAAACATAGCTGGCCGTTGCAGCATCTGTTCTTTCAGTCGGATCAGCCAGTTCCACTATTTTTTTGTTTCCCATATTGATTCGACCGGTCATGCGACCTCCAGATTTAGATAGAACATTAGCCTTCAATGCATATTGTGTTAGGTTTACTCCCCCAACCCCGCTGGCTGATTTTTCAAATTTGCTCAATAAACCGTAGATTGACATCTTCTTTTATTTTATTTCTAGCAAAAAAATTTCCTAAAAAAAATATTTTTGGAGGATATTTTTTTTTATTTTATTTCTAGTAACACGTCAACAGGCATGTTGTGATTATCCAGTTTATGAGCGGCACCATTGTTCCACTGAATTTTGAAATCCAAATCGATTTCCGAAA
>JAMKCH010042350.1:0-22264 GCA_023653785.1 Ophioderma brevispina
GCTAGCTCACGCCTAATGGAACCCGTGCTGTCATGAGCATTTCATAATTGACCCTTTGACCTGGGGTCAGAGGTCATTTGCCATCAAACTCATTGGATCTCGGGCCCCGAGATTGAGCTCACCACTCAGCACTCCAACCACTTGGTCAGCTCAGGCGTGGCGAACCAGCTTTTTCAGGGTGGGGGGCCAAGGGGGCACATATATGTTCAGGGGGGGCAAACATATATTAAAATTGTTATTAATAGTTTATGGCCTATGTTAATCACTAATTTGTCAGGGGGCAAGAGGGGGGCAAGATCCCTCACGGGGGGGGGGGGGGGGGGGGGGGGGGGGGTGGGGGGGGTGCGGGGGGGGGGGGTGGGGGGAAATAAAAAATATGGGGGGGGGGGGGGTGGGGGGGCCTGGTGGAGCAGCTGCCCCCCCTGCCCCCCTCTGGTTCTGCCACTGATCGCAGGCAGTTGGATTGTTAATCTTTTCCACCGCATGTTTTATGGACAAGTACCACATCTCCTCAGCCAGCTGCTCCCTAGCTGCTTTCAGTTGATCCTCACCTTAGGCAATCAGTCTGGTCTCACGACCTTGCTGTGAAAGTCTCAAGGTCCAACTTGCCTCCCACATTAGATCACATTTCTCCCATTCTCTGTCGCTTATGGAATGCCCTTCCTCTGCTCATTTAGCAATCAAACCAGGAACTTGCAGGTTTCAAAAGGGAGGTTAATCGCTATCTTGGCGCCAATCCATCAGCGTTACGAATTAGATACTGCTGTTTCATGCCTGGGTGGGGGGGGGAGGTCGGGAGATAGCCTTGAATAAATAAATAAAAAAAACTCAATCGAGACCTCTATGGGGTCATCTAGTTAATTTCCCATGAGCCCATCAATCAGTTGTTCTGAGATATCTAGGCAGGAATCCAATTGCAAAATTACCTGCTGACCTGGAAATGAGGCCAAAGGTATTCTCCTTTGAACTTGATACCTCTCACTGGGTCATCTAATCGAACAGTTTCTTGGTCACAGTATCACTGCAATTCCTTGAAGAATAATGTGCACAAAACTTTGAACGGACAGACAACACACACCATAGATCATAACACTATCCCTGGCCATTTGGATAACCGCGGGGTAACAAAACAAACATACGTCGTATATGGAATGATAATGTCCTCTAATGCCAGGTACAACATGTAAAGGTCTGAATTCGAAGGACCAGTCACATCCCATATGTATAAGTTCAACTTCCGGTTGAATTATTATTATGTCGATTTCAAAATAGGTTGCGAGACCTTATGAAAGATTAGGTCTGTCCATTCATCGTGAGAGTGAGGTGACAATATTTTAATGGCCACATGTAAAAAGTTTATGGTTCTCATATTTGTACAGTAATGTAGCTCATAAATCTGTTTGGTCTAAAATAAATCATTTCACATCTACACCAGCAATTCTTTCCTTAACGTTGTCATTTTGAAACATATATTTGTAACTTGTCCTAAACTTGACATCAAACATATCATTTCCTTATCAAACATGGAGAATAATGCATTCTCATATCAATGCACACATAATACAACTAAGTTTTATTTGGCCATCAACAATGGGTCAACCTTGTAAAGCGGATTTGACATCCCAGCCCACCATGGCATAAGTCCTATCATTAACAGACCATGTAAACTAAATGCATCGGTTTCCAGTAAGCCTATTCTGCAGTATTAAACTTACACATGTACACATAGTTTTGTAATTGGCACAAAGCCTAGTCTCTGCTGGCCGGGATTGAACCCCATATCAATATCCCCCTATGAAATATGGAAGAAAGTCTCCCTAATTTACATCTACTATAGTGCTGAAAAAAAAATAGTTTGAAATTGTAGCCTCATCTTCATGAATTTACCTGTTTCTCTTTGCAACTAGATGGCCTCATGGTGTTTTGGACACTTGGGGCGCATACTGCTTGTTGTTTTTGCTGACTCCTTCACCGAGCTTTGTGCTGTAAATCACTACTTGGTTGGCCGACTCTATCGTTTGAGAATTTTCTGCAGAGCAGTATTCAAAAATGAACATCTCCATAATTTTACAATATACACCTGTTTTAATAATATTCCGTGAAGTTTTTCCGAATTCATAAGTGTGTCAGGAAAAGTGGTGTCCAGATGGGTACCAGGTTATGGAAACCCCCGAATTTTAGTGGCATGCCTTTTCAGGGTGTGCACTAAATACATCACCAAAGTTCTCAGGAACCGATTGAGCACAATCGAAACTTCACACCTGAAAACACAGTAATTGTATATAGGGTACCTGAGTGCGAATCCCATTGGAAGAATAGGGTCTTGAAAGCCTTTTACAAGTCCACATGGTTCATAAATTGGGTTTGTCCATGTTGTAATTGCCTTAAAATAGTAAATGGCAGTGAAACTTAATCTAAACTTCACCTTTAGTTCGACTACCAAGTTAATGGTCACATTATACCGAAGTAACTTGTCTCAATTTCATTAACAATCAGGAAAAAAGGTTTTGTTTGCATTGTAAATATCATTATAAATCATTATAAACAGCAGCACACTGCCAATCATTGCCTAGGGCGCTTGCACGGCAGTCAATAGTTATCTTGGCTCGACCTGCCTCCATAACAACCAGCATGCAGAGAATACAAAGGAATCACCTGTGAAATACCTTGAATGTGCAGGTGACCAGTGCTGCCTTGTATTCTTCGCATCCTGGATGATCTGGAGGGCAAACACAAGTCCATTCAAATATAATTTACCTTCCGTGCAAGGGCCCTATGTTGAGAGTTGTTGACAAGCCTACTGTAGTTGTGTTAATGGCATGGATGAGTGACCATCTTCAATTTCAGTGGCCTTCTTGCTACATAACACATAGTCCCGTGATTACGTTTTGATAGAGCTAACAAGGACGGTCAAATGAAATTAAACAGTAAAATGATGCGAACAACACATGCTGCTAAGCAATCCTAGTCTGTCCTTGTGTGTCTGAGGGTTTGTAATGAGCAAAGCTGAGGACACAACACATTCGATGGGTTAGTGCAAGTTAACATGCTGGCAAGAGTTTCATCATGTTCCCCCTCTCTTATGAATTCTGCAAACCTTATCCTGAGTTTATTACATCAAGGCTGCAAGAACTTGTACGGGAGGGGGCCATGGAACTCTTTCCAACATGCTCAATGATGACACTGCTTGACTTTAAAAAATTTAAATACAATATCGGCCTACTAATTGTAATATTCAAATTATAATTCTAGTAATTCACCTGTCTTCTCGGGCTCCGAAAATTAGGACATAATGCCCACCACTATCTCATTTACATCCCTGCATGGGAAAATAAGACAAAAATATATGTGTGCAGATGTATGCTTATCTATCTGCCATTAATGAATAGTATTATTTGTTGTACTTTTTGGAAAAGAAGATGCATTAATCCACTTCAACCCTCAAAATATTGACCGATGCTGCTTCACTGCTGAAGGGGGAGCATATCCATGGTCCACGACACGGTGGTGAAACTGTTCTTTACCTTATTCAGATTGGCATGTTGTTTTTTGGAGTCTAAGGCTAATGACCTCGCCAGAATCTCTTCACATCCTTCATGGTGAACAACTTGTTCTTTTCTTGCATGAATGTTGTGAACCCTTCATTATTTTCCATCTCTTTCCAATTTCTTTGCATATTTCCATCTCTCTTTTTCTTTCTAAATTTTTTTTATTTATGAGAATAGAACCAACCCAGAACCAATAGGCCCTTGCACAGAGCTAAATGATGTTGAATGGACTTTTGTTTGTCCTCCATATCAACCACGCATGAGAAGAATACAATACATTCACCTGGTTCACCTGAACTGTCAGTTATTTCCTGCCAGGTGATTCCTTTGGTATTTTTCCTGCATGCTTGGGTTGTTCGGAAGGCAGGCTGCCATGTTAATCTATTGACCTCTCGTGAAATCGCCCTATCTACTGTGGCTTTTAGGTCACTGACAAAATAATTTTTCTGTAGCATTGTCCTACAGAAAGAACTGAATACTAGAACTGAATATGAAATACCTGCTTGCATAAATATTAACAATGTACAACAACAAAAACAACAGGCAGGAACCCCAGGCAAATTCAGAAATCTTGTATTGAAGAGTTCATATAAATTTAGGGGGCCATTGAGTTGAGTCTTTCCCAATTACATTATTACAACAGCCGAACCCTGCTGATTCAAAAACAATACTTTCCTAAATACTCAGTGATGACATTTATGTCAATCTATTTTTCACCTACACATAAACTAGTCCTGATAATCATGACTAGATAGTCGTAACTTTTTTATGGCTGCCTGTTATCATAGACTACAGTTTATTTCCAATTTAACAGATGATCCACAAGTACATACACAGATTCTCCATTCATGGCGTCTTTGCTCGTTCTGTCTCACAGAGCTGAATGACTGATGTGCCCTGCCCCACTTGAAGCCTAGCACTACATGAGATCCATAGTTCTTGTTCGCATTCTGGCAGATTTTGTTCTTCGCTTTTCAGGATTTGGAACTGAATGGGATTGACTCATGATATTTTGAAGTAACCGCTGGTTGTCCCTTATCAATTCGCCTCACTTCATCATTACTAAAAGAACTTCATACGCTGATGTGCCATGGGCTTTGCCCTACAATTGTCGCTTTGGCTGAGAGGGCCATGTGCGCTGCGCTCAAGTTTTGAAGCTTCGCCTTTGAGGGGTTTGCTTCCAACTCGAGAACGGGCCCGTAGCAACATGCTTAGTTCACGACTTCACTCTCATCTAATCTTGTATTTTGTTGGTGATGAAGGCGGTCTACATGTTCCGCTTCTTAGGTGACGGCTCCTTGAAAGCGTACACTTTCTTTTGCTAACTTTGTCTGATCTTTGCTGTATCTAGATTCTTGTCTATCTTTCTTCGGGCTGTGAATCCATTTTCATCAGTCACTAAACTGATATTGCAAAAACCTTGGTGGACTCGGGAACGCGATTGATAGGACTCGGCTTGGGTGATACAACAAATCGTAACACTGTCTCTAATTTGAGTCACTTTGTTGTATATAGTCACTGCTGTCTTCACTTTTGAATCTAAACTTTGAGCGTAACTGTGACTGGACTTACGTTGAACCAGAGCTGCCACGGTTGGGTTGCCTGCGAGAACCCTTGGAGGTTGTTTGGTTTGGTCGTGATTGTGCGGAACTTCCAATTCCACCACCCGAGTCCAGATCTTGGACTGCGCTCAGCTGTCTTCTCATATTTTAGAGTCGTCCATTTAGCTTTTTTTGAATCTGAGTTGTCCTCTTCATCACGAGAATAATGCCTTTCTGTTCCCTCCGTTTCTCCTGTATCGTGCGTGGCTGCCGTGGGTATTTTAACACTGAACACTTCGACTGCTGGTTTGTTGACCGAACAAATCTGGTCGCCGCCTCCACATCCTGTTATCATTTCATGGCCTGTGGATGTTGCAGCAACACCACTGGCAGACGGTCCCTTTCGACAACGGGCGATTTCCTTCAGAAGGGAAGGTTTATCTCTTCGTCGAAAAAGTCGAAATCTATTGGTTCTGGAGCTTACCATCTCCATATCCATACTGCTTTTATTTACGATAGTTACTTCATTAAACAACTTTTTTAAAGCGATTTTTGAACGCTTGATTATCCTACTCAACAGGATTGTTTTGTAGCAACTGATCAATCATGACGTAATCGGTACAAAGGTCACTTGTACTCAATGACTCAGAGGGTGTTGGATGCCGGGAGGATAACACTCGAATGGGCACAAGCAGACGAAATATAATGTTGACACGGATTTATATTTATCCTTTGTTTCGATTTCTTTATTTGCCGGGACTCACGGGGGTGGGGTCTTAGTGGAAAAGGGGTTACGGGACGTGCTGGCCGAGAATGGTATCATTTCATCGCCTTTTTTTTTTTTTTTTTTTTTTTTTTTTAATTGTTTAGTTTTTTTTGTTTTTTTGAGGTAGGTTATTTTTGCTTTATTTTTTTGGTTTATTTTTTTTTTGGTTGTGTTATTGGTGTAATTTTACGGTTTGTGATGTATATATTGTGTTAATTGGGTTTTAATTTAGTATTGGTGTTATTTTTTTTTTTATTTAGGTTATTTTTTTTTGTATAGGGTTTATTTTATGCTTTTTTTTTTTTATGTGTATTTTTTCTTGGTTATTTTGTTTGTCTTTGTTGGTTGTTATTGCATTTGACGTGTTTGTTTTTATTTTTTTTTTGTTTTTTGTTATTTTTGTGTGTTTTGTGTTGGATGTGTTAAAGTTTTTTTCTGTTTTTTTTTTTTTGTTGTGCTGTTTTTTCTATGTTTTTTTTTTTTTGGGTTTTAGTGTAGTTTTTTTTTTTGTTTTGCTTTAATTTTTAGGCGGCTTTTTGGAATTGTTACTTTTTTTTGCTTCTTTAGTCTTTTTGGATTTGTCTTACTGTGTTTGGTATGGTGTTTTTTTTGTTGTTTTTGTTTTATAGTGTTTGTTTTTTTTTTTTTTTAGAGGGGGTTTTTGAGATGTGTGTTATTTTTTTTTTTGTTTTTGTTTTTTGTTTTTTATTTTTATAAATGGTTTTTTTTACTTTTTTTATTTTTTTTTTTTTTTCTTGTAATATTTTTTATTTTTATTTTTTTGTATTTTTTTTTGTTTATTTTTTTATTTTTTGTTTTTTTTTTTGTTGTTTCGGTGTGATTAAATCTTATGTTGTTTGTTTATTTTTTATTATTATGTATTGAATTTGTTGGGTGTATAGTGATTTAAATATTGTTTTTTTTTTTTATTTTGATTTGTAGATTTTTCTTTTTAGTTTTTTTTTTTTTTTTTTTTGTTAGTTTGTTTTTATTTTTTTTGGATTTCTTTGTTTTCGTTTCTTATTTTATTATGTTTTTGTTTTTTGTTTTGATGATGTTTTGTCTTTTATTGGTTTTTTTTTTGGTTTTTTTATTGTGGATTTTTTTTTTGGTTTGTTTTTTTGTTTTTGTATTTATTTTTATTAGTTAAATAAAAAATTTTGTTATTTTTACATTTATTTTTGTTTTTTGTGGAGGGGGTTCGATTTTTTATTTTTTTATTTTTTAGTGGTGTGTTTTTGGGTATTTTGTTTCTAATTTTTTTTTTTTTTTGATCATTGAGTTTTTTGTGTGTTTTTTGTTTGTGTTATTTTGTAGTTTTTTCGTTTTTTTTTATTATTTAGGTTTTGTGGTGATGAATTGTTGGTGGTTTGTTTTATTTGAGTTTATTTTTTTTTTGTTTTTTGTTTTTTGTTGTTTTTTTTTTTGTTTATTGTTGTTTTATTTGAGTTTTTTGGTGGAATAATTTGGTGTAGTGGTCAAAGACCTTTATATTGCATATCACTTTTGATTTTATTTTTTTAGTTTTTTTGATGTTTTTTTGGGTTGTTTTTGGTTGGTTGTGTTTTTTTTTTGAGTGATATTTTTTTTTTTTTTTTTTTTTTTTTTTTTTTTTTTTTTTTTTTTAAGGTTTTTATTTTTTTTTTTGTGTAGTGTATTTTTTTTTGTTTTGTTTTGTTTGTTTTTTTTTTTGGTGTTTTGGTGTTTTATTTAGTGTTTTTTTTTGTTGGGTTTTTGTTTTGTGTATTGTTTTTACTTTTTAAATGTTTAATTAAAAAAACAAAAATGTTTTGTTTGTTTTTGTTGTGGTATAAGACGGTCCTTTTTTTTTTTCTTGAAAATTGTTATAAGAAGGGTTGCCATTTTCTGTTGCCAAGTATACATTCCCAGTATGAAGAAATGCATGCAAACCACAAAGTGTGAAAAATAGGCTCCCTTTTAACTGTTAGTTTTTTTCCTTTCTTTGGCTTGCCACAAAAAAACCGCCACCACAATGTTTGTTTGGGCACTAGTCTATAGGTATATGATGGTAGTACAAATCGTCATTTTGTGTTTATTTTCGGGGTAGTGGTTTAAAAACAAACCCGGCCTCCCATCCTATATAACCAAACCAAAGTGAGGGAATAAACTCACCTACCATCCTGTCCCTGCAAGCAGTCTGTTTCATAATTCCAATCCTTCTTTCAGCATATCAGCGGTTCTTGTTTGGGTGTGTGAGTATTTTTAGAATTTGCATTGTGTTTTGACCAGTAGAAAATCAAATACGGAAATAACAAAAAATAATAATCCCGAGTTGACAATTTAGTTGAATTTTGTTCAGATTTTAAAACTATTTCCTTGATTGACAAATAAATAAAATCGTTGTAATTTGTGGACGAAAATCTGTTTTCATTTCTATTTCTTAACCACCCTCTTGTACCAGTACGAACGCTGCAACAGCAAAATTGTTCAAACTAGAAAGTTCATTTAGGTGTAAATAGTAGATTCTGTGGACATTTGTAATGACCTTTTTGGGCTCGAAACCACAAACCAGCAGCTAATTTCAGAGAAATTTTAACGAGCATTTTCTCCTGTAATGAGGCAGCAGGTCACTTGTAGAATATTGTAAGTAGTCCCATATAATCCCTAACTTAACAGGAATGGCTGTGAAATTACATAATTTGTGCGTTTCCCATAATTTTCCCTATTTCCCCCAATGCACTCGTAATTATTGTCTAAAGTAATACCAGGTTTTTGTCTATATGGGTTTAAATGGTATCCCAGAGTCTTGCATTTTGCAAGAAGGTCCGTAAAGTTCAACGCTGCCATTTGTCAGAAATTCCGCGTTTAAAACCTAACTATCATAGCAATTACCAAGTCGGGCAGTGGCTCTTTAAATGGGTCTTTTCAGGGCATTTTGCGGTGGTGGTGGGGTTTTGACTGTGGGTTACCAAAAGACAACCGGAACACCTGCACGGCGCCGAGTCTGCATTCCATTCATATATTTGTCCCCAAGAAATAGGGAGGAGCGCCAAAAATCCCCCCTCAAACTGTCCATTTGCCGAGACCGACTTAATAACGCTTCTTCTACCGACAAGTCAAAACATTTTGCCGACAGTTTGGGGAAATGGGGGGGGGGGGTTTCACCCCCATCCCCAAGGCAAGGCCCTTATTCAGGCCATTTCACGAGCCACTGACCTTGCTGACCATTCAGTGGCTCTTGAAATGTTTTTCAGGCGACCTGTGTCAAGGCAGGCCCTGGTCAGAAAAGAGATCCTATTAACATATAGCCTGAGTCCCTGGCCCCCAGTTCGCTGTATACGGAACTGAAGAGTCCTCTATTAACATGACAGCATATACAGATCAAGACAGCTATATTGCACTTACGGCATCTTGCACTCACACATGACATAATGTTCTCCTTTCTATAATATTTTTCAATTGACATTACATACGCCGAATTCTTCCTTCGAATGAAATGTCCCTAACCCCAACTCTTTATCACGAATCGAAATTGCCGGACAGTGAAATTACCCGTAATATCATTATTATTGTCGACCGATAAAGCTAATACTTTTTTTGGTAGCTTATGATTGTCCAAAAGTTGTGACTTGCCAATCGGAATTGATAACGGACCCGGGCTCAACAAACCCAACCAAAACACAAAACATCAACATACAACATCAGCAGCCACAAACAAAAAATGCTTAACCATGACATTGTCAGAAACTGTCAGAGAAGGAAACCTAACAAAACGAAGATATTAGTTCAGATTAAATTGTTTCTGTTTTCGTAACTAGCTTAACTTATTATTCTCTTTCAGCAATCTTAATAATATTCGATTTTGTAACATTTTTCTTTTTTAAAAAAGCTTAAAGTGCATGATAGCGACCTGCTAAATTTGCTTTTAAAGAATCATAAGAACACATCAAGAATAGTTGTTTGATGATGTTTCTTTCGAATCAGTGAAGCTCATAAGTCTTCTGCAGAGCTTAAGATTGATAATTATAGCTTTAACCAAAACGGTACATTATTGATATAATGTGCAAAGTAACAATATATTTAAATCTTATTAAACTATTATCCTGTAAAGGCAAACTATCCATTGATTTGCTCAATGATCAACAATCGAAAAAATCAAAAAAAAAATATCAGATTTTTTTCATGTTTGTAACAAGCATGGATATCCCTAATAAGTGATAGCCAAAAGCACCCCAATAAGGACAAACCAGATAGTTTAGTCATTAACTGTCCGTTCGGACACTTACTGTAACGCGTATTTGAATGGATATTCATACTGCCTTTGAAACTTGGCAGTTTTCTCCCTTTTCTGGTCAATTTTTCATTTGGAAAAAAAACTTACGTGAATTCTAAGACTTATCCGTCACATTGACGCTAAAAAAAAACTCTTGCAAAGTTCAAATATTTTGGGATCCTTTCGGTCAAATCACTGATAGTGGTCTAAGGCGGAAAGTTATTGCGGTAAGTACCCTTTAGATCCGGAGCTATCTGGGTTTCAATAGCACCTTTTATTTATTTATTTTATTTATTCCACATGTTTCCACTGCCATACAAAAGTGAGTTGAAACATAAAAGATTGCATCATATACAAACAAGGAATAAAATTTTCCAGTGAATGGCTGGAGCAAAACAGGTGCCTACACCTCTAGAACGCCCCAACCACATTCCAAAAAGGGAGGGATAGGATAACAACTATCAAAATAAAGGAACATTAAAACTACAGTCTGCATATCCGGGACAACGACCAAATGAGGTCCAAGTACAAATGCAGGATGGATCAAAGGATTCGAAAAACTTTGACTTGTAAAAATTCAGAAACTTGCTGTTTAAATGAAGCGACAGAGTTGGACAATCTGGTACTAATTGGAAGTTGGTTCCAAATATGGTAACGATGCTTGAAAAAAGATGACTGTTAGCTTCTTTTGCAGAATTGACTGGTCAAATGCAAGGGCGCTCTGAAGATGAATCTAGTGGTGGTTTTTTAAAGTTCTTTGGTGATAACTCTAACTCCAATCAATCTTTTCAACACTAGAAAACATTCATTCCATTTAGCTTAATGGAATCAGATGGGCTTGATCTCTAAGCTTAAAATAGAATAGTCCATCTAGGAACTTTGTCATTTCCAGAAGATTCATAACCGTTTTCTAATAATATGGAATCTTAGGCTCCAAAATTTAGGTTTAACGACTTCCATATTTCATTCCCAAGATCCAATTTGGGAAATAAAAATGATCGTCTAAAATAGCTAAAAATCTAAAACCTTTTTTCAGTGGATTAAAAAGGATCAAGCACAATTTCTGATCTCTATAGGGCTATTTCTCATTATAATGTTTTTTATTCGATTTGTTTTTAGATCCTAAGAACATCCAAGAAAATGTGTTTCGTATCGAAATCAAGTGAAACTCACAGCTGTCTGAAAACCCTCTGACAATCTAACTGCCATGGGCCCCTAGATCTTTAAAATGGGGGAGGTTTATTAATATTTTTCACTCAAATAATAAAAATAAATATTACTTAATACTACCATCGACAAAGCTTAAATTGATAATTATTATCTAACCGCCGTTGTAACTTTTGAAGAATGTGCAAAACAATATCTAAACATATATTACATTTTCAAACTATTAACGCTGTTCCCCCTCGCTATAATTAATGAATCAACAATCACCTGTAAGGCGACGTTTATTCTGTAATTAGTTGGTGAAATAAAATATATTGAATTCACACTTTTATATTTTGTAAACAATATTTCCTCTAAAATGCAATTTTCTTGACAGACCATTTGATCACAATAAAAAATACCCTTAAATTTGTTAATTTCATCATTTTAGTCCAGGTTTTATAATATCTGGTAATAGTAAACCAAGTGTTTTTATGTCTAGAAATGACCAGTCTATGAGATGATGGAGAAAGTTGAACGGAGTAGGTCTTTATAACATGATGATACGAAATCATGTGTTTAAAAATAATTAATTTTGTTAATTTACTAAAATTATTTTGACCCCAATTAAAAAATATTTCCACAGCACTAGCCACTCATGTTGTGAGATATTCTAAGTTCAGGTGGTATCCCAGCAAACGGGAATGGAATCTTGAAGGCGCTGCTGTGGCCAGCCGAAACCCTTCGGGCAACCGGAGCTACTGCACCTGAGGACCCGATCTATTTTGAGGTGATTTTAAGGGCGGATCACCGTGGGGATTTTCACTCAAAGGGGGCTCAGAACACCCTATGCCATTAACATTGCTAATTAAGTGTGTGGTCAAATATGTCATCCCAGAAAGGCTCTTAAATGAATTAATGAAAACTACTTATTCTGACATGAATGTCAGTGATGTCGGCAGCAGTGCCAGTTGCAGTGGGTTTGTTTAAGTTGTAATCATCCATAGCCTGTTCAAGCATCAAGGAATCATCAAACTTAGATACCCCACCACTAAAGTCTAGCCTACTCCCTAACCACCCATATGGTACGGATGTCGGATGTAACGTTATGGTTTTGCAAGTATCTTGAGACGCGCCAGGATTGAAAACTCATCTCAGTCGGGGATAAGCAGTCAATCGGCGATTTCGCTTATCTGGAATCTGGAAAATACTCTCAACACTTCCTGATTGAAGCCAAATGAGAAGGATCGGTGTGCGTATGTTAAGTTCGTATGGTTTCCAAATCAATCATGTACTGATTGATGTAGCTCGCCACTGCTGGCCACTGCTGACTTGAAGGTAGTCGGGTTTCTCTGGTTTTCCCGCTAACATAGAGCCCCTACTACCCCTTCAAAGCCTGGAGAGTACACAGATCGAATCTAGCTGTGAGTCTCTCGCACTTTCGGTAACGCATGGCCATTCCGTGGAGAACTTGGGCCCTAAAATTTAGAACGTCATTTTACCAAACCCCTTTTTGAGAGACATTAACTTCCAAATGTTTCCTTTGGTGCAATTATGACTCTCCACTGGGTTTCAAAAGTCCTTAGAAAGAATTAATTTTCTGGACGCAGTGGTAGTGTAAATTCCTTGAAGTTTTGAGCATAAAGAAACACAACAATATTGCAGACACGACGGACATTTTGTTTATCGTTGATAAGCCTGACTTCAACTTATGCAAAGCCTCTTTGCAAACACTAATCCCTCGCGCTGCTCACAGCACAAACGTACCTTCCGTGCGGTATATAATTTCAAACGCTGGAGATACTCAGCTAAATCACCACCTTCGCGTCGCGCAGCTGTTGATGTTGCTAAGTTTCCTTTAACACAACACTCCCAATTGGGCTGCTTTTTGATGACCATCACATAGTGTGCTCAACACCATTTTTCTTTCGGCAGGACTTCGGTAGAGCTGTGTTTTTTTGACACAATGAAACCAATGATTGGGCTAAAACATTTTCCCCACCACGCCCGCCGCGTGTCCCACGCCTAACTGAATTTTTTGGTAGCAACACTTGAGAATTGCAACAACACGTTCGATCATTCGACGCGGGATTTTTGCGTGCACAACATTGTTAAATATATTACACTTCCAGTGCCGGATTTTACTTAGATACAAAGGGTGAGGAGGAATACAAGAAAGAAAGTCGCACAGGTTGGTACAGTATTGCCGCATTTGTATAAATATTAGAGATTTTTCCGTCTGAGAGGTCCTCTTTCGTCACGAGCCCAAACCCTTAAGCCCAGTCCGACTGATTATTCAGGCGGACTGGAAGCTGAGTCGAGGATCGAATCTTGTCAGTGGGATATAACCCTCGTGAACACGACTATAGTAATTGCATGCGTTGAAAGCATTTTACATACAAGAAACAACCTGATTTTATTCTGTTGATGGACTTATTTCCCTTCAAAGTATGTCATTATTCCAATCACATATACACAATTGTTAACTTCCAAAACATCACAAAGAGTTTCAAACATTTGAAAGCTCGTATTGAAAAAAAGAAAGAAAACTGGGTCGTTTCACACACAGAGTCTTGAAGGTTGTTGATCAACAACGCTGTCATCCACACAAATGACCCTAGGTCATTTTAACATTCTCGCGATTGGGGAATCTTAGACGCCACTTACAAACCCTTCATCAATTGGTGAAATAGAGCAGTTTACCATCAGAAAAGGCCGTGAAATTTGCAAATGGTAAATACGCCCATTCATATTTTATTATTTTTCAATTAAAAAAAATTATTGTAATAAAGATAAGTACGAATTATTTTTTATTCTGCGTAGAGTTTGATGAACCAGCCATTTCGTTAGAGCAATTGATTTACACGATGTTCACTGGTCCCTGCGGTAGTAAATCCCGATATGCCTTGGGAATATCCTCGCGGGAAACTTTAATGTTCGAAGTGCTATCCGTGTGTTTGTAAGCGGAACATGATGATTTGGTATATGTGCAATCATGAAAACTGATTAGTCTCCTTGTGTACAAATAGTTTGACATGACCTTTATGTCACTTTATATTATTTATACACTCGAAGTTTGAAACATACCGGGTGGAACGAAATATGTTTTTGAAAAAAATCATCGAAATTTTGCCGTTTATGGAGATTACAAAATCAACAGTTGGTATGTGTAATTATTTTTGCATGAACCTGTTGACCATGCATTTGGGGCATAAAAACAATGAATACGTGAATTGAAGGGTTTCAGAGCAACGATTAAAATTTGTAATAAGGCAAAAGTAAACACCTTTAAACGCATGCAATTACCTGTCGTCTGTGGTAGAGGAGTCACACTCTACCACAGATTCGCTCTGTTTATCCTGAGAGGCAGTACAGTAAAAAACAACGGGATCCACAGTCCACCATATTGTGCCACAAAGTCAGAATTTGGTATACTTACAGTCTTCGATGAAACAAATCCGGAATATAGAAAACTTTGAGTCTTTATACATCCCTACTATCTCGATTTTAAAAATCAAACGGGGCACAGCTCATGCTTAAAATCCGTAAATGTGGCCCTAAAAGGGGCACGAAGTGACGAAAAATTGAAGCTAAACACAGTGGTCTCCCACTTCCATGACTTTTCCGGGTGTTGTTTGTATTATTGTAATCAGCGAAAATAAGCGGGCTCCCGTGCGTATTATAAAAAAAAATAAACCGGGAACATCCAGTGGCGCTACAAACCAGGGGCGAAAAATCGCATTATCTATAAGTTAAAGGAGATGACTGCTAATGTTTCATTGGATTTTAACGTTTAAGAAATCAACCGATTTCCAATATCAGTTTACCATGAATGGAATCAGTCAAGGAAACAACGTGCGTAAATATAATAATATTTAGGACTACATCACAGGTAAAGATTTTCAATAGGTGTCTGTATTTGTTACGTACTGATTCGGGATTTGCTTATTCCGCATCGGATCCCCTGCGCACCCACCCGGTTTTCAAATAGAGTACGGCACGTAGGTTGTTAGGATGTGGTACGACTCACGTCACGTTGTTATGCAGGTTAGGTACGGACGACGTGCACGCTACGTAACGAGCTACCTTGAAGGATGTTATGTCGTTGATGTTCCCCCCCGGGAGAGAGTTCCAATCATTTATAGTGTGTGGGAAATATAATTGTAGATAGAAGGTCCTTTTGAGGCTTTTTTGCCAGTTGGTTCATAATAACTCTGTTGTGATTTAGGCGCCGAGATGAGCGACGTGATGAGGCCAGATGAAGGAACTTTCCTGCCGAGATGCTCTCTGACTGCCGGTTGTTCGAAAAAAATATCTAACCGTAATGGACCCCATTTACGGTTAGAAGGGCTATAATATTCCTAGACTGGGCGGTCATGGCTAACATGGCCTAATCAAAACATAATTTGCATAACAGTACCGAAATCCCTCCCCTACTGAATTTCCCGCTAAACGCAACATAATGTCGTTATTTTTACTACTAAATTGCAGAACTTACCTATTGGCTTCTTGGACATTAATTTCGGATCAATATCTTGGTTTTTCCCGGTGAAAATTGTCACATTTTTGACGCGCACTTTGGTGTGTGATCAACACATACAAACAACACACTGCAACATGTGGGAGTGTCTCATATGGCATTGTTTCTATATTTAATTCCTTTTGCTATCAGATTTAGCTCTCTGTTGTTCTGTTTCGCCGGCGCCAATAATCCTTAGAAAAGGCCACTTTCTTCATAAGCGTGTCAAAGCACCTCACATTTCATTCATCTTACTGTTTCAATGCTGGATTTGTTATTTTCAGATATTGGAGATCCATTTTTAAAACATTTTTGATCTGTCAACCGTGATCTTGTGTTGATCATGGAAGAATAAAAATGAGAATTCAAAGTGGCTGTCGGCTGATCCCCGTAATTCCTTTTCATGCTCATTCATCCGACTCAGTTTTTAGTTTAAAGCTTCCTCGGTTGGGAATATACCCGAGCTACGACAGCTAAGGGACATACAACGGCCTCATCATGCAGTAGGCACGCAGCAACCAGCTCTGCTATGTCCGATGACGTATACGATGGCATAGCATTATGGCCGATATCATGGCATGGCAGAACAAATACGGTTGACGCAATCGCCAATGGGCGGTCCCCTGTGGTGTCACCAATTGCTGAGACACGCCATTTTCTTTCTTCGACTTAAATTGGGATGATTCCATTTGTGGCAAAGGTGGAGCACAGCTTTCGTAATATTTGAAATATCTTGTTGCGGCGCCTTTCCGAGACTATCATTTGGTCTGGCTACTTGTTCTAATTTCTATACTAAGCTGCTAAAATAATATAACTTTATTCCGTAGTCATTCAATTTGCCAAAAACTATCTATCATGCCATAGTGAAATGAGGGCCGACATTGCACGTTTAACCCTTGTCGCATATTTCCCCTATGCGCCACAGAGTTCATCCATCCATCAGAACCTGCATGTGGTCCTGGAAGCATTGGCATGGCAAACGTTTTCCAATGTCACAACAAACCAAGATGGGAGGACCGCTCAAAAGGCAATTTTTCGAATTTGTAAATTGTACACAACGGGATCGACTACAAAAGAAATTCAAACAAGCGCATACATTCAAGAATATATCCCATGGATTGTTCTGGTAGATAACCAACCATTTTTCCGCACACCAAACAAAAAAACAATAGCGCGAAAAAAAGTTGAACGCGACCGCCTGTTCTGTGAAGCTTAACTCACTCAATCTCCGAGATAGACCCGAAGGCATTATGCTATCTACAGATTGATTTTCTCGATCATCTGACCTGACGAATCTTCTGAATCAGAGACGGGTAATGAATTCCATTATTCGACCTCACAATCCGTCATTCTTCAGCATGCAGCTTATTCCGTTGAGGGCTGATCAAATTCTAGGGTGGTGGCCCAAAATCCTAAATTATTTCCCACGGAACCTCACCTAAATTGTAAGACGGCAGATTTTTTTTTATGCCAAATTCGGCGAGGTTTGCTATTTTTACATCACATTCCGTGATTATACAAAAGCAAACAATTCTTCACAAAAAGTTATTTTGCCAATTTACTTAAATACAAATATCTAAAATTCTCAGCGGACACCAAAAATTTTCATCGGGCACTTTTTCTGCTTGTGCTATCTTAGGTTAAAAGTAGGCGGGGTGGCGGCCAAGCCTCATGCCATATAGCAACTCACAAAATGTCAAAAGAAATACAGCCAATTAATGAGTGCAATTAAACCACAAACCAATTGGTTGCTGATGTGGGTCGTCATGGGAGTTCCCATCATGGACCCACAATGACGTCCTCATTGGTATTCATACATAAAAAATTCAGTGGAGTTGATTCTTCACTCCAACGGTGTTGCGAAATAAGAAAATTATTTTTCCTATTTTTGCAACATCATATAAAAATTCAGAATTTTTGCAAGATTTCGTTTTTAATGTTGAACCAATGGCGACGGCTGAATTTTGGATTCTTGGTCCACCCTCCCCTAGCCTGGTAAAAGTTGGGGATTTGTTGAAAGAAAATCACATTTGAGATTCGCACCATTGCCAGAAAATATTCCGTTCATCAACTTAGGGGAAATCCCCAAGTCAACATATGGTAATTGTAGTACGAAAAGAGTGATTAAGGCCATTTGCATATAATTGTGTCCAACTTTAGCCTAATATCAGGATACCAAGGTTTTTAAAAAAACCAATAACTTTTATATAAGCAATGGCAGTTAGAATTTGACATGTGATGCGTATAATTGAATTGGGAAGCGGTGGGCTCTGCAATGCGCAGTATAGGCCGAAAAGGCTCTGCGCACGAGAAGTAGCAACAAAATGGCGCTGCACATCCAAAATGCCAAATTAATCCAGAAGCTTTTTGAGTACGATTTATGCACATTGAACTTGATTTTCAAATCATTACTGACGGATTAAAAACTAAAGGTGATATAATTGTACTATAGGGCCCTTGCACAGGAGGTAAATTATTATTGAATGGGACTTTGTTTGCCCTCCAGATATCCAAGGAGCAGAGAATACCAATGCATGCACTGGTTCACCTGACATTCTCAGCTATTTCTTAGGTGATTTCCTTTGTATTCTCTGATGGCTTGGGTTGTTCTGGAGGCAGGTCTGGCCAAAAAATAACCTATTGAATGCTGTCAAGCGGCACTATATCCAAAGTTTACCAAAAAGGTGTGTATGATTTATAGGGTGAATATCGCCCAATTTGCCATAGTTCTCATTCAGGCGATCGCATGATTGCGCACTTTATCCCGACTGATCTGCAATCTGGCTTAGGCGTGTATTAAGCCACTGGTCTGATTACGTAGCTGAGATGAGCTTTTACATATTTTAGGACTGTCTGTACTGGGTTAGGCCGAATTTCCCGCTGACACCTGCGATTAGGAATAGAGAAGGGCTATAGAGGGTCATATTGGGGTCATTGTTTAGATCCCTTCGAACACAGAATAGTGACTTTAATGATGCTTATAAAAACATTTAAAAAGTGCGGAAAACCAGGGTGCCCAGGGGAAGAAATCCAAAAGGGCTGCCATATTGGCCAAAAATCAGACTTATGACCATACTTGATACGCTTTTGTTTAATCACCTTAAATTTTGTGGCAATACCCACGTTTTGGGACTGCAAGGAATCATTTCTACATGTATGCACTTCATCTCCCACAACTTTTGTTTTTCAATATTGCAGTTAGCTTAAAATTGGACCGCAAGGGCGCTTTCCCAAAAAGTATATATCATAACAAAAGTTTTAGATTTTTAACCAGCATGCCCTCATCAGAATGTTAGTATCATTTCCTGACGAGATTAGGAGCGGTGTAGTTGTAAAACAACTTACCATATCCAAAGGTGCAGTTTACAAATTTGATGATGAAACACTCTCAGGAATAGGTGCAACTTGATTGCTTCAATTGCACCTTGGATAGGGTTAGGGTTAATCAATAAGAACTCTATAAACTCTAACCATACATGAAACAAATGCCTAAACTTGGTAATCAGTTATTAACCGCTGGTAACATCTTTCCAAACAAAACAAAGAAAAAGGCTAAATGTTATGAGTGCCTGCTGGGGCATTTACCCCTTAGGAGATCACAAAATTATCCCAAGTGATGCATGTGGGTGCTGTGCCCCCTCAGAAACTCCAAGGCGGAGTTGTGAATTGTGGGCATTAACCCTTTCGAGGAGTCAATGAGATCAATCAAGGGGTGTCAATTGATTCTCATGGACCCTCGGACTTCACCAAATATTAATTTTACTGAAATGATTCTCATTGACTTCATACAGGATCTGCTTACCTTAAATCGATGTTGGTGGTAAACAAAAGTGCATGTTGTCTTTAGGCAGATGCGGAACCTCCATAAAATATATATCCCCACATAATAATATATTCATTCGATCAACCTGTATGACGACACCCCCAAGTGACGTCATAACCACAATCCTCTTCCTCTCTTCGTCTGGGAATCGACAAGAGTGGTAACGTTATGATTAACTTGCTGATTTTGTCGAATTTTTGGTCAGAGTTAGCTACTTGGTGGCCCTGACCCTTGTGAAAATATGTTTAAATGTCATGTATTACGTCCCCGGGACTGTAGTTTTGTCATTTTTCGTCTGCGAACGTAGGTATTTTTAAGGACTTTATACCTTGACTTGGGCGGGTTTGTAAACACACAAACCCGCATAATACACACCCATAGGCCGACTAGCGTTTAGGCGTGGCACTGGCAGCCACGTTCATTGATCGATATCCTATTTCCCAATACTAATTTTATATGTTTTATATATATGTATATATTTAACGGTGTATCTGGTGATTACAATGCTTCGTGCGGATTGTCATTATAAGCGGGCTTGGCACGTTTAGTTCTCGTTTCAATAATGGCGCCACGCGGTTTGGTTACATTTTATAATGATGCACGATCATTACTACACACAATGAGCGTACCCTTGTGGGTTTACGTACATAGTTTCCTTTAAACTGCTTTCTTGCCAGTCCTTATGGGCAACGAGGTATGGCCTTGATTAAGGAGTTTGGATGGTTTGGAAAATCTTTATATAAAGTTTATATCTAGATAGTAATTTGTAGTCGGGTTATCCCCGCTTGGTGGGGCGTGTCAGGCCGTTGTTTCCCTTATAGGCCGTGTACGTGACTTGTTCGACTGAGTCGCCGTCACGGGACACACACCCATGCTGATGCCAGCTGGTCCTACTCGGGCGAATAGGTTCGCCGTGCTATCGGTCTCTGGTATTGCCCCTGGTTTGCTCAGATTTGGGACCTGGGTATATCCTTGGGTTTTCGTCCCTTCGGTATAACGTGGACGGTGTAGGATTTTGACCCGTAATGAGCGGGAGCTCCTCCGCTGATGTAAGCGTAGGTTCACCCGCCGGTACACAGGCTTTGGGTCTGTTTTTCTTGTCAGTCCTCGCCCGCACCTCATGGGTGCGTTGCCTGATAAGATACTGGGCGCGTGGTAGCCGTCTTCGGTACCCACCGTTCACAATACCACCGCTATAAGTACCCATCGCCTGTTACAGGGCGTTCCCTCCGCTGCTGAAGCGGGGTTCACCCGCCGTTAGAGGTTCACACCCGCCCGGTGACGTGTCAGTCGCCCGTGCCCCAGGGGTGCGTAGACTGGCTGGATACATTGCTGTTGTTTGGTTCACCGGTTTTCGGTACCCTACGATTACGGAGATCACCGCATGGTGTCCACCGTCACCTAAGGTGGTTGGGTCCTTCTATGGGTTCCCGCTAACGGCGACGCTGCCCTCGGGCATCGTCTTACCGTGGCGGTTCCCGCTCTGCAACACGCCCGTGCTTCAGCGAATCCCACCCGGCGACGTCGGCCCTTCTTCCTCTATATCTATAGGGCTATTTACGGGCTTTTACTGAGCTTTTACTGGTGCGCTGCGCTTTTGCTTCTCCTCACAGGGGTGATGTCGGCTTCGGCTGCTTTGACCCGGGCGAATCTCCGCGGTGCTGGTCCATGGTCTTTAATCCCGGATTAGACCAACCAAAGGAAACATTCACTGAGGGATTTTTGCCTGGTCGATGTTTTCGATACAATACCCATTCACCGGCTTTGAATCCCCATTCCTGGGAATCAATGCCTGCTTGGACGGGTGTTTTCTTCTGCGATATTGGGCCACGCTGTGCCTGTTCAGTACGGGCTATTATCCTGGCTCAATTACGCAGGCCTCCACTCATTACGCCGTCGCTCCCTCGGGGATTTCTGGCGGCAGGAGTGTTGGCATTTACAGCGAGGCGGGCTGGCTCTACTAGTCTGCTGGCCCCTGCTTCGCTGGTCCACCCCCGCCCCGGTGGCCTCAATCCCTTCGGGATTTTACGGTGGATGAATCTTCTCGATCGCACCCTCGGTTTGATGGGCGTTGCTAATTTTCCCAGTAGAAATTAATGTTACAACGGACCGTTTAATCACGGGGGTTAAGGTTCGAGAGATTTGCGGCGTGTTTAGCCCAACGCGCATTGTCCGTTCTTACGGGTGATTTGGTTGGCTTTTAATGCGCTGGTCTCCCCCCTGATGCCTCGTTCCCTGCAGCAAGGGATTTCGGCTTGAGCAGGTATCCATTTTTGTTTTCCATTTTGTGATGTCAGTCCATTGTAAATCTCTCAGGGGGATTTAACGATACAATAGACCATTCATCTCGGATATTACGAATCGATACGCGAGACAATGCCTAGTCACATGGGGGGAGGGGGAGTTGAAATCCTATTCTTTATGGATCAACGGCTCTGTGAACGGGGCACGGACTCTGTAGGCTCGCCGCCTGATGGGTAGCAGTCCGCGGCATCCACTGCCGCGCAAGTATAACCCTCCCTGCATGCCGTGAAGCGATCCGCTTGGAATGGCTTGGCGGAAAAAAGGGGGAGTGCGCACGGGCATGCCGTAGTACGGGCGGCTGGCGTTGGCCATCTCGGTTGGTCTGCCTCTCCCTCTGGGGTTGCCTATCGTCGTATTGCTACGTTTCGTCAGGGTCACCCTGG
>JAMKCH010042351.1:0-12865 GCA_023653785.1 Ophioderma brevispina
TCCTTTCCAAGACCTGATTTGTCATAGTTGATTGCATTTTTTAGTTTTTTGGGCGTGGCTTTTTGCAGTTATCCGTTTTCGCACAGTTATGATAGAAAAATTACCGTATCATAAGCCTTTAACACCATAGAATCTATATACATGTTTACTGGGTATTATATATAGAGTGCTAATTTTCCGAGGGATGCCAAATAAATCTGACCTCTCCCTCCCTTTCCCCGGTTTAACCACTGGCCTCTATACGGGGAAGGTCAGTGGGTTTAACACGTAAAAGCGAGATCTTGATGAAAAATTCTGAATTTTTTATATGTCGTCAGGGCTGGTTGGATTACGGCAAATTTATCACAGCAATAGTCCGTACTTCACGAGGAAAATTCTGAGTTATTGATGCTATTTGAGCACATTTTGGCACATATTCTAGCTCTATGTGTGCACCCTAGAAAGAATTAATACGACTTGAACCAGGGGGCCGGACACGATCTGCTGGATTTGGGCATTTGGGATTTCCAAACGGTAATTTATGGAATTCTTGCATGCATTTTCTATGGCAAATGTGATAGAATGAAAGTGTATCTGAGCGCTCGCTTCTCAGGTTCTACCTGCATCATATTATTTGTAGGTGCCATTTCTACCACTTAATTTACTTTGGATTTCCATGGGCATCCGACATCGTTTGGCACTGCTGCGCTGCGCGTAGTGCGCTCTCAGCGCTTGTTTTGATGCTGGCCGCAGCCATTGCAAGAAAAGACTTGCCGAGTGTCGGAGGTGTGGATTCCTAAAGTTTTTGTACCTCTCTTCCTCTCTTTTAACTCTCACAAACTAAGAAGATCATCTCAAGGCTCAAGATATAGTCTAGAACTGTGTTAATAAAGGCTAAGTATGTGATTGTACAACATATGGCGTCTGCAATGCGTTATTGGGACTCGTTGTTTTCGTAAAGTCATGAAAGTAAGAAGTGTCAAACATGTGCAGAGTGAGCGTACGGCTTCGGAACCCGGAATTTTCATCTCACCTATGGTGCATTTTAAGTTGTCCATGTGATATTATTGCCAATGCACTGGCCAAGTCTGCTAATTAATTAGGAGCTCATCGCACATACCGCGATCAAATCGGTATACCGTCCATCACTAACAGACACATCTTACACGTGTAAGAATATTATACAAATATTGACTGCTATGAGGGACATGGTTGAAACTATAGGCCCAAGGTGATCTTGAAACCATACTATGTCCCGAGGCGTAAGCCGAGGGGCATAGTATGGTTTCGAGATCACCGAGGGCCTATAGTTTCAACCATGTCCCGAATACAAAGCAGTCAATATTTGTTTTATATACCGAATATATAGATTCTTGTCATCTGATTGGTTAAAAGAACATACCAAATTTACCAAGCCACAATTCTTTAACATAGGCCTAATATGTGTAGGCCATGGTTTAAGTAACAACAATTTTGTGTAACTTACGGATAGTTCTCCAGGATCCAACTTCCAAGTGTTCCAATTAAACAATCCAAAATTAAACAGCAAAACGCAAACAGTAACAAGTTAAATTCCAATAGTTCCACTTCTCCAATTCCATGGCAACATTTTTAAAATGTCTGACAATGTAAAAGACTCTTCAAATGCTTGTAATTCAAAACTGTTTGAGAGACGATTTCAAAGTACAGCATTAATTTATATCCAGGACACATATCCTGTAGACTTGTGGATCATTCAATCCAGTGGACTCTTGAATTAGGCCAAGTATCTGGGCGATATGGAATTCTGTGCTGTACACCACCCTTGCTGGTTCAGGGTTGCTGAGAAACATTTGAAAACTCGTGAAGAATTAAAAATCTTCATAACTATGCCATAACCTAGATCAACCTTCCTCGTGTTGAGGAAGTGGCGTTGAAGTCAAAACGGATCGCCATCGTCGACTTTTTGCTATACAACGTGCCATTTTTCTGTCGGCAAGATGCGTAGAATTTCCCTAGCAAGAATCGAACTCCAGGAATTCGGAAAAACCTTTCCAACGGCTGACAGATCGGTCGTCACCGCTGTCAAAAAATCCTCGGAATATCTTCCCGGTGTATTTTACCTGCCATTTGGTATTTGCATATCCGCTGCGTCTATGATTCCTTAATACCTTCGTCATCTACAAGCTACAAAGAGTGGCTGCGATTCAGCCATTCGTTGCCCCTTGTTCGGTGTTGTTTGTCAAGCTTTCGCACTGTTTGGTAAATGTGAAACAAAGATCCCAACAACGCGATCGTCTGGTTCACACCTGTAGCACAGAAATGTGAACCGGAGAGTTTCGCCCCGGTATCATCTTTACACCAACTTCAATATGTACCACTCATAATACGGATGAATAGTCCTTACGACGTCTTTAACGCTGGGAAGAGGTGTCCCGGGCACAGTTTATGAACTATGCCCGCTTTTCCAGGGCATAGTTGGCGCGGCGCTTCCCAAGGGTTGGCCACCGCTCACGCGGGGTACCGTGCGCGGTTCTGGTCGTTCGTCCAGCGCAGTTCTCTGCTACGGTTCAGCCGTTACGGCACACCCGCGGGCTAGCCTCATAGCCCCGCGGGATTAATCGGCTCGTGCTGCTTGCTTCCACCAGACTTCACGGGCAAGGTGGGGCGCGCAGCGCTTCGCCGGGTTGGCCCCCGCTCACGCGGGGTTCAGTGTGCGGTTACTGGTGCGGCTCGGCAGGCGACTAGTTCCCGCTCGGTTCCGCTGTTTTACGATCCGGACCTTAAGCCTTTATGCACTCTGCTACCGGCTCCGCAGTGGGGTGCTTTCGCTGCTCGGGCTACCTATGGAGCTGGGTAGCCTTGGCTGTATGCTACCCTCCCATGGGCTTTCAGCTCTGGGGTCGCAGGGCTTCCGTCGCTGCCGTCCGTTGGGAGTCGTGGCCTATAAGCATTGGCGGCTTTGACTTCGCCTTGGCCGAGGCCGTGGGGCTTTCTTCGCTAGGCTTTGCTTCTAGTCTTAGACCCTTCCTCTCCATCCGGGGTAGCTGGCCTTGGTTCTTCCCACGGCAGCTTGTCTGGGCCCTGTCGGGCCTGGCCCCCATGGCTAGCATAGGCTGATGCCCTGCTGCTTGGTGTATTACCTGGCCCCTTCGGGGTTTATGAGGCCTTTGGCCTAGCTGCGTCTGGGTGGCCCCTACCGGGGCTCCAATGGCCGGCTAAGTCCTGGGGAGGGGCTCCTTTATAGTCATTTCTTGGCCTTACACCCAGGATGGGGAACCTGTCTTTGGCCTGCTGATCTCCCTTGCCCTCCGTCCTCACTTTCGTGCTGGCGCGAGACCTCGGCCTTCATGCCGCTGGTGCCCTTGGGGCCTAGGCTGCTCCGCCGGTCTGGGCTTTGTCATTAAGTTTGATGCTGATTGCTCGGGTTCCCTCATTGGGCTTGGCTCCCACCCAGTGGATGCCATCGCCCCCTCTGGGCTCTGTTCGTCCTGCGCGCTGGTGGTTGGCTCTGTAGCCTACCTACCTGTGCTCTCAGGCCTTACTCCTCGCCGCTTGGGTCTTTCGACGGTCGGCTGACTCCGCTACTGTTGGTCGGGGTCTTGACCGGGGATCCCTTCTCCCGGTTGTTCGGGATTAGGGGCTGGCTTGACAGTTCTCGCACATTCCTTTGGCTCCCATTTGGCCTACCCTGGTCCGCTGTCTCCCTCGGGGGGACCTTGGACACGGGTTTTGGGTCGGGTCGACGATGCCCCTCTTGGGCTCGTCATACGGGCCTAGCGTCAGGCCTTGTTCCGGCTGCGTTGGGGCTCGTCCGGCCTAGCGTTGGGGCTCGTCCGGGCCTAGCCCGGCTGCCCGGGCTTCAGGCCCGGGTGTGCTCCCGATTCGTCGGGGGTCTGTCTTAGGGGGTCCCCCCCCTCCTCTCCATGTTTTTCAGGCTTCCTTTGTTCGATCTCTTCACTTGCGGGTTTTTCTCGGCCACGCCTTCTGTCCTCACTGTGCTGCCTAGAGGAATCCCCGCGCCGGGGTATTCCCTAGTTTGGTGGGTTCTCCTAACTCGCCTTCACGGCGGCTTTCTCAGTTGGTCCTTGCAGTTGGCTTGGTCTAGTCTTCCCGCCGTGTCGCTACTGGATCGTGTGCTTTTCCCCTTATGTACCCTCGGGGTCCTGGTGGCACGTTCGGGTTGCTCTGGCTCCTGTCCTTCACACCTGGAGCCCTTGACATGAGTTGCCCACTTCCGACTTGAGTCTGGACTTGATCTTTTTTAGTCGGTTTTGGAGCGGTCCTCGCTCCGGGTGGGAATGTCTCTGGGGCTAAACCCCCTTGTGGCTATCATTCTTTCATGTCGACGTCTCGAGCTTGGTTGACGAGTTTGTTACTCCCTTTTTTCTCTAGCCGGTTGTTATCCTTATTCGGTATCTCTCCCGTTCGGGTGGCACCTCTCCGGTGCTCTCTTCACTCTCTTCTCCTCGGGGATTTTGCGTCGAAGCCGCCTGTGCTGTCCACGGCCCCTTTTCTTGGTGGTATCCTTTTTCCCGTACCGGTGTTTTGGCTAGGTGCTTCTTGTTTCCTCCTCGATACGTTTTGTCGTTCGGTCCAGAAGGTTCCTCATGTTAGGTTCATTCTGTCCTCTACGACTTTTTTACCTGCTCTCGGCTGACATCCCACGGTTTGGCTTCTTGCTCGGGCTTCATCCGGGCAGTTAGTGCGCTCTCGGCTCGAGTCGCCTCTCGGGCTCGACTCGGGGTTTCTGCAGAGCTAACCTCTGGTTCTCCCCTCTGGCAGACTTCTCTGTGGTTCACCCACTTGTCTATCTTTCGGGCCAGGATTGAATCTGGCCCGATCTGGGGAAGTGCTAGTTTATCATTATCTAGCCTTTGACTGCTCTCGGTTGCCTCGGTTTTCTGGTGTCGCGGCTCCCGTTTTTGCGGAGGTTTGCCTCGTTCTTTTCCTTGGTGTTCTGTCTACCCCCGAGTCGATGCCCTGAATCGTCCTTCCATCTCCCTGGCTGTGACGGGCTGAGTGGGACCTTTTCGCTTATTTTGAGGCTTTGTTGCGTCTCCGATAAAAAAAAAAAAAAAAAAAAAAACACCGTTGTCTGGTTTTCGTCGACTAGCTTCAGCTACCTCAGTTTAGGTTGTTTGGGTCGTCCTTCGGTGACGTTGGTTCGTTTCCATTGACTCCTGCAAGGCGTCCGTTTTTTGGGGGGCCGAAAGCTATTTCCCTCTTGGGGTCTGAGTTCTATCGGCGAGTTTTCTTGTCGAAGCCCCCAATCGTTGGGTGCGGCATCGCTCTAGCCCTCGCCTTTTATTACTCTTTCGGTTCCCTTTCCAGTGGATTGCTCGGAGATTTGCCTTCTCCTTGTAGCTGCTTCCTCCTGGTCAGGGTCGGACTTATCTCCCATCCGCCCACGGGGCTGGGGCTTTGCCTTCATGCATTCTCGCAACCTTTATCTCCCCCGGGCCTCTCCCCGTGGGTTCTTCTGTGGTGTTCGATCGGACCCCCTCTTTGGGGGCCCGCTCCTCTGTTTTTTGGGCTATGCTTCTTGCCCCGCGTCTTTACGCGGACCGCGGGTCCGCCTTGCGCTTCTCGTTCCCTCCCGGATCCTCATTTGTTCGCAAGGCTGTGAGGCCTTATTCTCCCCTTTTCCCGGGTTTGTCGGGCTCCGGTCCGAGGTTCTTCCAAGGCGGCCCCGCTGCTTTGGGGGAGCACCTAAATAGTTGTAGCTTCGGCTCTTCATGGCGTGTTAGTTGGGCGTTTCTCCTCGGAGTTCCGCCGCGTCTACCTCGCTACCGGCCGCCGGCTCGCCTGGTCTAGCCTTAGGGGCTGCTCCGGTGCCGGCTAGCGCGGTCTGCTCTGCCTTTTTTCCCTAGGGTTTTGGCGGCTGCAGACATCCGGTATAGCAGCCTCGGCTGCTCCTAGCGTGATAGTCCGGCCGCCCTCCTTCGGGGGGCTTGACAGACTAGTACGCTGCCGGCGCTGTCTCGCCTGATTTAGCTCGTGGCTTTATCGGTGCAGGCTCGCGTGGTCTGCTCGCCCTTTCCCCTGTGGGATTAGGCGTCTGCAGCCCGTCCGGTAGCGGTGTGCTGGCTATGGTGATGCCGGGTTTTCTCGGGCCGGTCCATCGCTAGTACCGACACCGCGCTCGTGGTTTAGGAGTCTCCGGACTCTGCGACCGCGCTGCCGTGGTACGGGTCTCGGGGCTTGATTCGTCCAGCCCATGTGGTTTCCTTGGCGCCCGCTTCGGGCGCTGCGGGTGTCGAATTATGCTCACTGCTCCCCTATGGCTAGCCTGCTAGCCACGTGGTGTCATCTGGCTCGTGCTGCATGCTTCACCAGCCTTCACGGCTAGGTGGGGCGCTCCGCGCTTCGGCGGGTTGGCCCCCGCTCACGCGGGGTTCCGTGTGCGGTTACTGGTGCGGCTCGGCGAGCCGCTAGTTCCCGCTACGGTCCGCTGTACGGTAACACCCCTTGGGTGTTTTTCCGTTTTCGGCCCCTCGTGGAGTAGCCTTCGGGGCTTTGTCTGCAGGTTGGCCGTTTATATCCGCCGTCGTCTGCTTGATTTCCGGGTGGGCGTTTGTCGCCGTTGTTGGCGTTGATTGTCGTCTTAACCACAGCATCTAGTCTCCTCTTACTGGGGCTGTTGCTCGGGTGGTGTTTGTCCACCTTCCCTAGTGTTGACTTTCAACTTCGGCGCCGCGACCTGTCCTCCCCGCGGGGGATGTCGCGCCGCCTTGGCTCTCGGGTATGCTGTAGTCTCGGTGGTCTCTTGGGTCTACTCAAGTCTGCTCTGTGGCGGGGCTCCCCTTCGGGCGGCCTAGCTTGAACGGCTCACCCTTGGCTGGCATGTCGCCTTGCCTTGCGTGGAAGCCCTCTCAGCCTTGTGTAGTCCCGGGGTTACCGCGTCTATTCTCAGACATTGCTCTAGCTTCTGCATGCATGTCCCCCATCCTGGGGGGTGCTCCTGCCTGCCTGTGGTGGGCCTTGCCCGCCTCAGCCTGGGCTTGGTGCGCATCTCTCCGTGCTATAGCTGGCCAGCTTTGGTCGAATCCAGACTTAGCCTTTATTCACTCTGCTCCCCGGCTCCGCTGGGGTGCTTTCGCTGCTCGAGGCTCCCTCTGGAGCTTTGGTAGCCTTGGGCCTGTCTGCTACCCTCCATGGGCTTTCAGCTCTGGGTCGCCGGCGCTTCCGTCGCTGCCTCCGTTGCCGGCTGACTGTTGCGGCCTCGTAGCCTACTCTTCGTGGTTCTAGTCCCGGGTCCGTTTCCGTGTGCATCATCGGGACTTGAGACCTCTGTCTCTGGCCAAGTTAGGCGCGGGTCCATTTAGCCTTGCTGTTCCTTGCTCTTGGCTCTGGCTGTTAGTCTTTTACTTGCTACCCTAGCCTGGTCCGCTGTCCCCCTTGGGGAGCTTGGACCTCTTGCTATGATGTCGGGCCTAGTGTCAGTTGCCGTCTGGCGGTAGTCTCTCTTCCCCCTTGGGTCTAGGCCTGGTTTTCAAGCTTTGCCTTGATACTGTCTTGGTCTTTAGCCCCCGAATTCCTTGGGAGGTCGTGGCCTATAGCCTTGGCGGTCTCTTGACTTAGCCTTGGCCTAGGCCTTGGGGCTTTCTTCTTCTAGCTTGCTTCTCGTCTAACCCTTCCTCTCCATCCGGGGTAGCTGGCCCTTGGTTCTTCCCACGCAGCGTGGCTGGGCGCCTTGTTCGCCTGGCCTGCCTAGCCTAGGCTGTGCCCTCTGCTTGGTGTATTACCTTGGCCCCCTCTGGGGTTTATGAGGCCTTTGCCTCTTCTGGCTGGCGTGGGCCCCCCCGGGGCTCCACGAGGCCGGCTCAAGGCCTGGGGAGGGGCTCTATGTCCTTCTCTCTTGGCCTTACACCCCGTATGGGTAACCTGATCTTTCGCCTTGGCTTGTTCTCCTTCGCCCTCCACCCTCACTTTCGTGCGGGCGCGAGACCTCGGCCTTCAGTGCAGGCTGGTGCCCTCGGGGCCTCGCCTGCTCTCGCCGGCCGGGCTTTGTCTTCAGTCTCTGGGCCTTGTTCGTCCTGCGCGCTGGTGTGTTGGCTCTGTAGCCTACCTTACCTGTGCTCTCAGGCTTACCTCTATCCCTTAGGTCTTTCGACTTCGCCTGAACTCCGCCTACTGTTGGGTCGGCGTCTTGTCCGTGGATCCCTTCTCCCTTTTGTTCGGGAGTTAGGGGCTGGCTTTGATAGTTCTCGCCATTCCTTTGGCTCCAGCTGACTACCCTGGGCCGCTGTCTCCCTCGGGGGACCTTGGACACGGGTTTTGGGTCGGCTCGACTATGCCCCCCTTTGGGGCTGGTCGTACGGGCTTAGCGTCGACGATGCCCCTCTTTGAGGCTCGTCGTACGGGCTTAGAGTTGGGCCTCGTCCGGGCCTGGCGTTGGGGCGCGTCCGGGCCTACGCGGCTCCCGGGCTTCATGCCCGTGGTGTGCTCCCGATTCAGCGGGGTCTGTCTTAGGGGGTTCCCCCACCCCCTCCTCTCCATCGGTTTTTTCAGGCTTCCGTTTTTCGATCTCTTCACTTTGCGTGGTTTTCCGGCCACGCCATCTGTCTCAACTGTGCTGCCTAGAGGGAATCCCGCGACTGGGTATTCCCTTGTTTGGTGGGTTCTCTAACTCGCCTTCACTGGCGGCCTTTCTCAGTTGTTTCTTGCAGTTGGCTTGGTCTTGTTCTTCCCGCGTGCGCGACTGGATCTTGTGCGTTTCCCCCTTAGTACCCTTCGGGTCCTGGGGGCACTTCGTTGCTCGGCTCCTGCTTCCGACCTGGGGGGGGTAAAAGCCCTTTGAACATATTGCCCCTTCCGACTTGAGTCTGGGACTTGATCTTTTTAGTCGTTTGGGAGCTCCTCGCTCCCGGGAGGGAATGTCCCTGGGCGTAACCCCCGTGGCGAGTCATTCTTTCAGTCTGACGTCTCGAGCTTGGTTGACGAGTTGATTACTCCCTTTTTCTCGAGCCGTGTGATCCTATTCGTATCTCGCCGTTCGGGTGGCACCTCTCCGGTGGCTCTCTTCACTCTCTCCTCCATCGGTATATTTTGTGTCGAAGTCCGCTGTGCTGGCCACGGCCCCTTTTCTGGTGTATCCTTTTGCCCTAGCCGTGTTTGCTATTGGCTTTTCTTGTTTGCCTCTCGATACCGTTTTGGTCGTTCGTCCAGAAGTTCCCATGTTAGGTTTCATTCTGTCCTTCTACGAGTTTGTCACCTGCTCTCTGCTTACAGTCACCACTGTTTGGCTCTGCTCGTGCCTTCCCGTGCAGTTAGTGAGCTCTCGCTCGATTCCGCCTCTCGGGCTCGACTCGTGTTTTCTGCAGAGCCTAACCTCTGGGTTCTCCCCTCTGTAGACTTCTCGGTGGTTTACCCACTGTGTCTACCTTTCGGGCCAAGATTGTCTCTGGCCCGATCTGGGAAGTGCTAGTTTATCCTTAATCTAGCTTTGGCTGCGCTTCGGTGGCCCGGTTCTGGTGTCGCGTCTCCCGGTATTGCGGAGGTCTGCCTCGTCGTTCCTTGTTGTTCTATCTACCCCCGAGTCGAGGCCTGATCGTCCTTCCATCTCCTGGCTGTGACGGTCTGAGGTGTCTTTTCGCTTATTTTGAGGCTTTGTTGGCCCGTCTCCGATCATCCGTTGTCTGGTTTGTTTCGGTCGAACTAGCTCAGCTACCTCAGTCTAGGTTGTTCGGTTCGTCCTTCGGTGACGTTTGGTTCGTTCCATTGACTCCTGCAAGGCGTCACGTTTTGGCCCGAAAGCTAGTTCCCTCTTGGGGTCTGAGTTCTATCGGCGAGTTTCTTGGCGAAGCCCCAATCGTTGGGTGCGGCCATCGCTCTAGCCCTCGCCCTTTATTTCTCTTTCGGTCCCTTTCCCGGATGGATTAGCTCGGAGATTTCCTTCTGTCCTGGTAGCTGCTTCCTCAGGTCAGGGTCTGTCTTATCTCCCAGCCCTCCACGGGGCTGTGGGCCTTTGCCTTCATTCAGTCTCTCCACCTTAGCTCCCGGGCCCTCCCCGTGGGGTTCTTCTGTGGTTTTCTGATCGGACCCCTCTTTAGGGGTCCCGCTCCTCTGTTTTTTTGGGCTAGGCTTCTTTGCCCGCGTCGTTACGCGGGTCCCGCCTTGCGCTTCTCTGGTTCCCTCCCGAATCCTCAGTTGTTTCGCAAGGCTGTGAGGCCTTAATCTCCCCTTTTGCCGCGGGGTGCTTCGGGCCCTTTGTCCAGGGCCTACTTCGCACTCCAGTCCTCTGTCGGCTTGGGGTTTCTCTGTGGATTCGCGCTGCTGGCTCTCCTCCAAAAAACTGGCCAGGGCCCATTTAAACACTTATTAGTCTCAGGTCCTATTACTCCTTCCCTGGTGTACTACACTGTCTAGGTGAGTTATGGGCTTCCTGACTTTTGGAATCCTAGATTCCCTGGTGTTTGTGCTCTGGCGTTTTTGATTCAGCCTTTGACTGCATCCTATCGCTCTCTCTGAGATATCATTCTCCACCTACGACGAGTGAGTCAGTCGGGTGTTGATTGAAAATATTCATTCAACTGGGTTAATGCATATTTTCAGTCACATTGGTGTAAAGAATCAGTTCAGTGTATGATTTTATTCAACACCATTATGTTTTATAATCGTCTAACTGAAGCCTGAATTTCCTTTCCAATTTTGACTTCCCGCTTCCAGCCGCCCCACAGCATGATATGGATGTGTGCGTCGTGTGGGCTCTGGGCCAAAACGGAATTGGGGAAGAGTCATTGTCGACAGGGTGTGACCTGGGGTCACTGGTCCGAGTCCATTCTCTTTTTTAGGGGTGGCAACAATGGTATTTTGGGGCATTTCACCTCTCAAGAATGCAATTTTTCAGTCAACATTGGAAAGGAAATCCGGCTTCATTTTAGATATTTATAAAACATAATGTGTTTTTGAATAATTTTCAATACATAGGTTAAATAGGCAGTATTAGGAAATATGTAGGAATGAGTGAATTTTAATTAAATTAACATTGCAATGACAAATGAAGTATATAACTATGCTATATAAATGCAGAGTGTGAATGAGGACACTGCTAATAAACGCAAGGCGTGAAGGTGCAGTGACCTCTTCATAAAATGTTACATATGAATAAATTTTGACGTAGGATTAAACATATCCGACAGAATACAAGGACAGGACAATAGGTGTGTTATGTAGAAAATAGAGTGGGCAGGCATTTTTAGCAATGGCTACAAACCACGTTAATCGCTTTGCACGTCCATGATAATTATTTACCTTATTCAATTAAGCAACATTATACTGACACGTGTCGCATGGAAGGGATTTGCGGCTCAACGCTAAAATAATTTGGTCGGATATATAGGCCTCTTTATCGGGTCTAGGCTTTCTTTTTTCATGTATGTAAAGGATGGGAAAGTTGATTCTTATATGTCTTGACAATCATAAAATTTGCTCTCCCTGTACATTCATCTTTTGAAATGCGTACTATCTCAGTCATGTTCACATATTCCTCCAGCCTTGTCACTCCATATAATATAGATATTCTGACTTTCACATTTTTGCTCGTTTCCGTAGTGAATTTTTCTTCGGTGGGGGGGGATTAGGCAATTACTGCAGAAGACTGTCAGTAACTTGGTTGGCGTTTACTGATATTTTTCTTATTGCTTTATCACATAGCCACGTCAGGCTTCTTTATGAATAGAATTTCAGTTGAGGATCTTATTTTTTTGAAGATATATCATAAAAGTGAATTTTTAAGATAAACATGTACCATTCATGATGCATTCACAAGCTAAAATCAATTCCAGCTTGATATTTCATAAAATACAACTTAGCTAGGCAGGTTTCCCAGGCACCTCGGTATTTCCCAGCCGTGCCTGCGACTGTATGCCAAGATTGTTCACGCTCTAGGCACTGTTACCCAGGGGGGCTACGAAATTTTCCCTGCATGTTGCAAATAGAAATAGTCTAATCCTAGTATTGATAAATGCAAACATCTAAAACAATTCCAGCTTTGCTATTTCATAAAATACAATTTATCTAGGGCAAGGTTACCCAGGCCGCCTCGGGATTTTCCCAGCCGTGCTGCTTACAGTATGCCCATATTGTACACCTCCAGGGCACTGTTACCTCGGGGGGCTACGGAATTTCCTTGCATATATGTCTGTCGTGTGTAAATACACAAATATTGCATCTAATCCTAGTATATGACCCTTTATAAAGGGTTAGTAAGGAGTGTAGAACTTTCAGCTCCTGATGCTATATGTACATGTTTCGACGCTTGCATAATGAGTTTGGAATAAACTCTCTCCTCAGGGGATTGAACTGCACTGCAATTTTGTATTCCAATCTCACTTTTTCTTGTCTGGGGGCAATACTCATTATTATAATTATGTTTTTTTTATATAGGTTATTATTATTTATTATTCTAATACTATTTATTAGATTAAATTATTATGTTATATTTGGTGTAGGGCTTCCAAAACGGTCATTATATAATCCTATCCCTAAAAACCAGTCACTTGTATATCCGATAAATTCTTTTTAGTTTTTTTAATTTCTAATTACTGTGTGAAAAGCTCTATTATTACTTAGGTGCAGTTGGCTTCCAAAACAGTCAATATATAATCCCCATCAATTCATTTTATATTTACCATTACTTATTTATAATTATTATTAAAATTCCATATTTTTATCATTATATAATTATAATTATCTTTATAAATTTAATACTAATTATTATTAATTATGGTTATTTTTATATAATATTTATTTTTTCATTATTCTAATACTAGTTATTAGTATATATTATTCTGGTTATTATTTTTATTATTTTGGTGTAGATGGCTTCCAAAACGTCATTATATAATCCTAATCCAAAACAGCCATTATATAATCCTATAATTCTTTTATATTTTACATATTC
>JAMKCH010042352.1:0-25864 GCA_023653785.1 Ophioderma brevispina
TTGGCTGGTAAAGGTTTTAGTTCCTTTATGATGTTCAATTGGTAAATCAATTGGGTACTTCAGCGTCATAAAGCAGATCGGTACAAAATCCGCTTTGGGTCTCGAATTTGGCTGGTAAATTTGAAATATTATATATGATCTAGAGTGTCGCAAATCGGTATAAGGTCCGCTTTTTCGGATCCTCGATTTGGCTGGTAAATGCTGCTGTATTTTATGTGGGTAGTGTGCCCGCAGATCGATATAAGATCCGCTCCGGGTCTCGATTTTACTGGTTAAATTTGTAATTGTATGTGTTATTTTATCCGCAGATCTTATAGATCCCGCTTGGGTCTCGGGATTGGCGGATCAATTGTTAATTTATTTGTAGTACCTTATGTTCAAGGTGAGTGTCCGCAGATCGGTATAAGATCCTCTTTGGGTCTCGATTATGCCTTGTAAAATTTTTTTAATTGTATTTTTTATTTTATGCGCCGCTCGTTATAATTCTTTTTCGGGTCTTGTTTTGGCAGCCTAGATTTTATTCATGGTTACGTCAGAATAGGTATTTCTCTGTGGTAGAAGATGATGGTGAAGGCGGAAAAATGCCTTGAAAGTTTGTAATATTCTGATGTTATATTTATAGGTCAAGCCATTCGGAATTTTAGAACAAATGTGGAGGTAGGAAAACTGGCCTGGCCATTTGTACGGTCGATGGCAATTGATAACTGCGTTTGGTGCTCTTCCAGGGAATTCTTCCTAGCCATCCAATGAGGTTCTGGTATTACAGATATGTATGGTAACCTTCAAAGGCTATAGGCTACATATTTGTCGACCAGTTAAATATTATCAATTCAGGTTCCATCTTCTGCATGTATGCAAATGATTTGTTTTTGATAAGCAAAATAAATTGACCTTGTGGTCCTGCATGTGACAATGCTCAGATTTTGCAATCCGGGTGTGACTTGCCTATTTTCTTAGCTCGCTCTGTGGACAATACTGGCTTTATGACTCTGTCCCCTTGTGAAAAAAAACGAAAACATGGTACTGACCCTATTTTCGCAACAATGCTATTTGCCCAAACAAACCACTTTCTTTTAGGCCTTAGCTATGATAAAGCAGCATATCCTACCTAGATTAGCACTATGTTGATGTTGATACTTTTCCACAACTAATTCCACAGCTACATTGCCTATGCAGCTTTGGGACTAACCTGGGTTTCACTCCATTAAAGAATTTTTTTTTCCGGAAATCCTTTAGATGATCACTACTCAATCATTTATGGACAGAAGTGATATCTGACCTAACAGTGCAAGTATAATAACCACAGTGAATTTCACTAGTGTTTTTTTAATTGTTTCCATAAACAGATTTGACTAATTTTATGTGACATAAATCACGTACTTAAAAGCTGCTGAAAATCGATGAGAATGCTCTATGACTTCATTATCTGTTGATGTTGATGTGGATTTACAAAATAATGACAACAAAACAAATGGTGAAAACATTCACAGATGGCTACAATGCTGCAATGATAATGGGTGACAATAATTGTGCCTGATTACACCTCTTGCCCTTGACAAAGTAAAGACATCTGACCCAGGATCTGAGCCCCAGGGCCATCCCTGGGAGGATTGTCACACCCCCATTTGAATATTTGACTATTAACAGGATTCATATTTTTTTCAAATGCATAATTTGTTATTGCTACTGCATTGTAGCACTGTGTGCAGCAATATGTTACTTAAAAATGGTATTGTTGTATTGTTTGGAAATTTTCCCCCTATCGATTTTCAAAGCGACAGTAAAAATTTTTGGTATATGGACATTTTGCCGGCAGCACCACTCCCCATTGGAAATGGTCTGCTATTTGGTGTTTATGTTCCTATATTAGATATATGAAATTGCACATACTTATCTTTGATTTATACGCTAAAAATGCATTTCCATTTTTTGTTATTATCTCGCATTATCACTGCTTTTCCCTTTAATCCTATCTTTTTAGCTTACAATCTGATTGATTGCTTACAAGTTGTAATCAATTGAGTAACCAATAAAAATAAGAGTTTCTACCACCATTTTTACCATGGTGACAATTGGGCTTAATAACTCATACAACCTTCCATGTAACCAATCAGCATGTATTTCTCATTGATTCAACTTCTTTTAGCTAAGTCAATGGGGACAAGTCTTGATCATGAAACACCTCTTTCAAAAAGTTTCTTTTATAGTTCCATACACATTTATTGTGAACCACGGTTTAAAGCAATTTTTAGTTTTCCTGATCTAGGGTTAAAAGAAGTTTTACTTTTCAAATGTACTTTTTCATTTAGACATTCTCTACTCAGAAATGCAAAAATAAGTTGAGGTTATTGATACCTTTTAAAATATTATGTTATATTTGCATGGTTCACATCTAAAGGATCAGAGATTTTTGGGGTACAAAATAGGTACTCAGTTAGGTTACGGGAACATCTTGATACAACAGTTGGCCTCCAAAATGCTTTTAGAATGTCAGAAGTTTCCTGTATTGCATGACTTCAATTTACTCCCTCTTAAATTGAAGGCACCAGGGCTTTAAGATTATCTCAAAATAGAGTTCTCTAGAGTAGTAATGGTAATGCCATAATGCAAGCCTCTACTCCCACCTGAGTCTGGCGTACGCAATCTTGCGCAGTAGAAACCTGTATCTGATCAGGCTCGAGACCACGGCAATTTCACCAAAGCCAGGCAATAACAATGAATCAATAAGATGAATATGAAGGTAAAGCAACTATGACAGTCCCCCATGCCCTTATTTAAAATAAAACCACACACCACCGATGGTCTTTTGCATGGATTATTGCTGATAGACAATCAATATGAGCGATAACATCTCGTGAACGAGCCCAAATAGGTCACTGCCCAATATTAGACTTGAAAGAAAAAAAAGCACAACTATAATTCTCCCATTTATACCTCGCCTCAACCCCCATCGTTGAGTTTGATAAATGGCGGCATCAAAGGGGATTTCTCTTGCAAACATTTAGCATGACAAAAAAGGATAATCAATTGATTCATTATCATGCCTTAGAGCTAAAGAGTTCAAAGATATTGCTGTACACAACAACATCATCTCTACTGGAAAGAGAGAAGAGACCAAGAAAGCGATAAAGAGTAAACTGGAGATGTTGCTAAGAGTAGTGAGTACCCTGAAAACATTGACATCTTTAGGAGAACTTGGGCCCTGCAGATATTTTGATTATTATTAGGGGTGGGCAACATTCTTACAGATGCAAAGTTTGTTTTAAAACTAATAAAAATATTGACAAGAAAACTGCAAGGGAATGGGTTTGGAACTACAATTTCTTAAAGGACCTTTTTGTTTACCCTGGGTGGGTAGTGAATGCAGATAGAGCTAGAAAATACTTGGTTCTATGATATGAAAAAAGAATTTACAAATATGCACCAACTATTGGACAGTTTAAAAGGAAAATTCTCTTGCATTTGCAAACACAAAATTTTAATCAACTCTTAAAAGTACATTAGAAAAATACATCCTTACTAATTTCAGAAAAACAGTTTAGAAACAAACAAAGCTTTTTGTTGTTTTTGTTTGTTTTTTGTTTTTTGCTATTGTGTAAAATGAAACCAGTTCTTAGACAACGTCTTAAACTTCTGTCTTGTGAGTGAAGACGGTCTTAAGAGAGAAAAAGGCGATTCTGATATGTTTATATGCTTTATTCCGTTATTATGTAAGTTAGGGTGGAAAGATGTCTCTAAGACAACTACATTTATTCAGTAGCTTGTTGGGACTTAGAATTTTTTTTTAAAAAGCCACACCAGGAAAAAAACAGCCCCTAAGACTTAAAACACACCCATAAAATAAGACACTGTGTTCTGAGCCACCACACACCACACACACACACACACACCCACTGATTAACAAAGGTCTTTTCTCAGCGGAGACATAAGAGGAATTGTTTTTAAAGTATGTTGAAAAAAAAAAAATATCATGAGAGCTTAGAGATTGCAATCTTGATCAAGGACACCCAAATTCATTTTTGTCCATCCCTTTCCACACAGAATCCTTGGGAAAATATCAGTAAGTGTCCATCAGCAAAACCCGGACAGCAGGTGAAGTCACAGCCCTTGCACATTCCAAAAAAATTAGAGATTATGCACAAAAGTCATCATGGACAAATTGGCTCGGCAGGATAGTGCTAATAAAATCTACTCTACCTAATCAGTGAATAGATTCATCAGGGCTTGTAGAGTAATATACACATTTTAGCATTTTCTATCACTCGGTTTTGTCAAGCTCAACTTCAAAATGTTGATCACACTGCACACTGTCGTATTTTGCATTTTTGAGGTTTTGATAATATTTGCCATATTTACTTCATTCATTAGGCCTACAAAGTTTCAAAATGTGAGGTCAATTAATGCGTACATAATTATGGATATGTCTTTTATCCAAATTAACATACTGTCAAATTTCAAAATCACCATTTATTTACATGCATTTACATGCATTTATAGCATTCTAAAAAAATGGGAGTTTTCATATACAGATCTATTTCATCATATTTCTATTTTTTAGGTCTAAGAACATCTTCAAGACCACTTTAAAATGCTTAAGTGTCTGTTTTTCACCAAAAAAAAACAGTTATATAAAGTGTTGATATGACCTAACACTAACAATTTAGAGACAAAATAGTCATTTTGAATTTGGAAAAAAATGACTGATTGTGGCTTTAAATATTAAACCTCAAAATATTTTCTTCAAAATAGTAAAGTCACCGTTTCTTTTATGCTTACTTTTATAGTATAGGCATGAAATGTCACGGTAGATTTTCAATCATGGTTTTCTCAGAAAACATGTTTGTAAAATACGACAGTATACCCAAAGTTAAGATGACCAATTTCATAAAATGTTTGCATACTGAAGCAACTGGTCGGGCAACTGGTTTGCATTTTCCAATGATGCAATATTGCTACGAAAATGTTACAACATATTAGAATTACTGTTTTTCCATCAAAAATTGCCTCCTTGCTCACCCTATATTTCAAATTCCTGACAAAAGACCCAAACCTACTTTACCAGTGAAGAAGCATGTTTGTGTTGAAAACTCCTGAAATAATAATAACATTCATCAAATCCAAACACCCTTGAAACCTGCTTCATGTTCTTACATCAAAAGAACATTGTTAAACTGAAGTAGTGACTGCTTAGGGGTAAAAAAAGGTTACGATGTGACACATTTTCTTATTGAATAAGGCATGACATCTACTTGCCCTTAAGCCTGATACAAAAGAGGATAATTGATTCTCTTACAAATTATTGTGACACGATATTTCTTCTTTTATTTCTATGCCTATTAGTTCTAAGAAACTGAAGAATGCTGAGCAATTTCGATTTCGCATGTAGTAGGTCTTGTTCAGCCAACAATGTCTGGCTGGCTGGCTTATCTTTTATATAGATGCAAAATATGCAATATATGATGAAGTTATTTGGTTAAGAATTTAGTGCATATTAATGCACTTTTTCAAAAGCTTTATTTGCCAAATTTCCTGAAAACTTAAGTGAAGGTTTGAATAGCAGAATGTAGATCTCAATGGAAATGCTCTGTAGATATAATTAGTAATTTTGTGGGACAAGAGGAATTATCAGTCTTGTGACCGTTGATTTACGTTCCATAACGTGCAAGATTGAAATGTCATAGTCCATAACACACGAGATTGAAAAGTATTCATGCTTAGGATCATAAGTTAAACACAGGATTGATGAAGATGTTGTATTCATCTCAGGGCTCATCTACAGGCATCACTTGCATTTTATTTTGTTTATTGACCTTCATGTTAAGCATTACTGATGGTGTCTCCTACATCTGCATTAACCAACATGACCCTTGGTTTGGTGGCCATCTTGGATTAAAATGTGTCCAAATATGTCAAAATTTGGAACTTTAACCAAAAACTTGGCATTTTTGTAAAGAATCTGCTCTACTTACTAATGGGAAAATCTGCCTCAAAACCGGGAATTTGTTCCCTCTGACAAGTGACCCGTTACGCCCCTGCACACATTCTATCTCTATTGCCTTCAGAAGATAGCCAGGCTGTCAAGTTAGATCACATATCACCTTTAAAAGATGGCTTTGCAATAATTTCATGTTTTACTATCTTCGGGAGACAGCTACTGTAATGATTTTAAAATTGCAATTTTCTTCAGAAAGTTATTGTAATGATTTTAAAATTGCACTTATTTTCTTCAGAAAGTTATTGCAATGGTTTTGAATTCAACTTTCTTCAGAAAGTAGGTATCACTTACATTATTATCTTTAGATAAAATCTATGCTGTTCGTAAACATTGCCTTCAATTAATGTCTTTAAAGATTGGATTCAAGGGTGTCCCAGGTTGTGAATGTAAAAATATACATATTTACATGTCACTTGGGAATAAATTTAATTCCATGTTAACGATGCTAAAACCCAGGAGCTTACAAAAGCTTCATACAATGAGACCCCTTCTGTAATATTTGGACAAAAGTCAGGGTTCATTAACCTTTTCATTCTGCCTATGCACACATGCCTATTTGGTATTTCAGAAAATAAGTCAGTCCAATATTAACCTCAGGATATGCCTGTTGTTCAGTATTTCAGAAAGAAAGGGCATAGGATAGCTTTAAATTCTGCATATGCCTACATTTAGCATTTTAGGATTAACTCCTGATGTATATGCATATGTTCAATTTTTTCAAAAAATAATTATGCTGATGATTTACTTTCTACCTTCACAAGATGCCCACACTGTACAACTGTTGGCTAAACATTTACATGAGGCATTTAGCACCAGGTTGCCAATCATCTAACCATTTAAATACCCATATTCCAAAAAGATGTTTAACAATCGTTTAAATAAACAATTATCTTTGGAGTAGTGAGAAGGAAAAGAATTCATTCATTAAAATGATGAAAAAAGGTTATTGTTTTTCAAATTAATATACATCTACCATACTACTTCAGAGATAAAACATTCAGTTAAATGCCTTTTTGGAATATGGGCCCAAAAGTTTCATTTGATTTCTAAATGCAGTGTGTTTAGGTTCTAAATTAACTAGGAGTTAAACCACATAAACACCAGTGTTGAAGCTGAGAAAGTTTAAAATTTTCAACTACATGGAACTTTCAAGCACATACCTTATACATTTCCATCTTTTGCAGACAGTATAATTACATTTACAATTCCTTTTATTGCTAAATTGGTCTTTTTTAAGATATAAAATTGTTTGAACAGTCATTCAAGGCTACTTCTGTAGTATGTTTAAACACTATTAAACATTAAAATTGCATATTTCTTTTTAGTAGGTATCTTAAATCCCATCAAGTAGATGTGCGTGGCATAATATTATCCAGATTAGTGTTATTACCTTGGATGGTGAACTGTTTGCATTTAACAGTTTGGGTAATAGAATGACAAAAATATCTATGTACTTCTGTTTAAGGTCACATTATACTAAGTTTTCAAAATTTGGTATCTTGTATAACTATATGCTGCATAATTATTCTGGCATATTTTACAGGGTTGCCAAGCCATTAAATTATGCACTTCCTTTATGTTTATGTATACAATATGTTGTGCCTATTTAATTAGCAACCTTCAAATATGTAGTGACATCAATAGCAAACTTACATCCGATAGCAAAAACATTTTGTGCACACCCACATGTGCATGTATGTGGGTGTGCTAGCAAACAAGCACCTCTGTGGAATTTTTAAATTCCATAGAATTCTAGAGAATTCTTAATTTTGTTAAGAGATATGACGTTACCAATTTTAAGAGATTCTTTCATTTTGTTTGCAACTGTTGGTGTGATTTGAGGCATATCTGCTGAAAATCCTTTTCAAAAATGAAAAAAAAAACAAATAACAAATGTATTTTGCATTCAGGTTTTTAAGCTACCTACTGGAAACAAACTTATTTCCAATAAACTAGCATAACTAATGAAACCCATCTGAATTTTCTGGCTAAGTGGGGACGCTTTTCAAATTTTTATCTACATCTAAGTAGGGATGTGCCCGGTTGCCATCCCGACTCTCAAGGGGAGAGATGGATAATCCTGAATGCGGGGAATGTGACAGGATGGAGACCCTGTTACCACCCTATGGCGTTAGCTGCCTTTGGACTAAATTCAAATGTAAACTGACCAATATGGAAATCTCGCACATTCTCGCTAGAATTACAAAAACACTTTTTAGTGACATTTAATATTCGGAACATTATATTTCTGGATGATGTATCACATCCACAAGAAGAGGGAAAAAGGGGTTTACTAGTTTAATAGGACTATGGTTCCTTCACAATGACGGGGGGGGGGGCATGTCCATGATGATGTTTACGAAAGTAATGAGATTACGAACTTCACCTGGTTTGAGGTAATCCCGAAGGACCGTTCGGGATTACCCCAAACTACCCCTTTCCATGGCAAACAATATAGTTGTGTCCATTTCAACTACTTAATTTGAAACTCATTGAGCTTTTACATTATTATCATAACTTTTATGTTGCAAGAAACAAAAATTTTTATTTGTCCCAAAAGAGGCTGGCATTGAAAAACCATGTTTGGGATTAGCTGTTAGCCACAGGGTAATCCCAAACAACACTTTTTGTTTTGATCATAACTTCTTTTCTAACAGGAAAAGAACATGTGCATAGTTAGAATTTTGCTTACACTTTTTATTGATTTAGGGATTCAAACATGTTACAGAGTGGTTCATCACAAATCAACAACGATTTTGCACTTGCGTCCGCGTAGTTTTATCCCGCGAGGGCGGCTTTAGCCGCCCGAGCGGGATAAAAATACGCGGACGCATCGGATGCAGAGTTGTTGATTTGTGATGAACCACTCTGTAACATGTTTGAATCCCTTCAACAACGAAAATCTTTATGAAAACTTATTAATATTGTGTATAGAGGAACAAAATTATTCTCACTAATAACACTAAAATGTTCCCAGTTCGACAAAGGCTTTCCTAGACTAATATTTTAGAAAATCTAAAGCAAAACAATAGTTTTGGTTTGTTTGTTGCTTTGCAGTTTGCACCTGGTGTACTTGCGCGTACTCGGAGTTCTAAACGTGACGAACAGCGCATCGACTTAAGCGTACCGCGTAAACGCACTTCCGTGTACACTGCGCCGGGCGTAATGCACTAATTTGCATATCAACTGTGGGTTGCTAACAAATCAACAAAGGTACGCTCCTGTACAAGGAGATACGGCGAGTTGTTGAAATGGTTATCTTTACTAAACCTTGTTTTACCATGGACTTATTGGCTTCAATCGAATGGTGTTCGGGATTATCCGACTTACCCCTACACTTTATGCACACACTACATTCCCAAGGTCTAACACACACTAAATTTATGAGTGTGAGAATCCATACTTAAGCAATTCCATTAGGTTGCTTTGTATCATTCCCTCATACTGCTCTTTTTAAAAATAAATATACAGCAGTAATTGGGCAGAGATAAAATGATATATCCCAAAAAAGCCGCAACATCTCAATCACTTAACATAGAAACAAGGAATGGCAATTTACTCAACAGCTGTAATGTTCAAAATGCAAAGCAAAGAAAGCTGCATAAATTGAATCTTCATTCCTTCACAGAAAATGACGCTTTTAACTCATCAAGTCTTAATTTTGAGTGTTTGATTTCTCTCTTACTAAAATTGTGATAAACTATATAAGTTTCAAAGATTGAGATTTTGGGGTTCAATAGATTAGATGTGGCAGAGCTCCAATTATTATAAGGTTCTTTCTGGCAGTAAACAGTCGCTGTAATCTTCACAGTTACTGTATTCTTTATCAGATTTATCTGGATTGTTTTCTATGATCTATATCCTCGTGCATGCAGTCTGATCAAGGTTGATTATTTCCATATGTAGCAATGCTTGCATTATGCTGTGATGTACACTTGATTAAAATTAAACCAGAAGTAGGATTAATATGCAAATTGTCATGACAATGAAGATGAGCAATGATGTATGATTCAACCATCCAAATTTGGAAATAAAATAACAGCGCCGTGTCAATATGACAATCGGACAATATCTTTCAATGAACTTAAAGACACTATCAGTGATCCACCCGAAAGAATCAAAATATTTGAAATTTGCAGAAATGGCTTAAAAGTGAAGGATAAGTCCGTAGAATTCAAAGTTATTTTTTGCAACTGAAAAACTTACGGAAATGGATGAAACCTGCAGTGCTCAAAGATATGAATCTCCATTCAATTATGTGTTGCAAAGTGTCCGTACATACAGCAATGACTAAAAGACATGATTTTGTCGTTATTAAGTTGCTTTCAGTCTTAGCACTTTCTGGATATGTTAGGATACCTATACCTGTTACAGAAATGCACAAATCTGATTTGATTATTTTGATTTTCTGATTTAGCAAATCACTGCACTACCATAGATAGATTGCTCTGCTGAGTTGTAGCCTTGCTATGGTGATACCCCCAACTAAGTAGCATGCACCAAAAGGGGAACTGGAGTGCCATGGCCCCACCTTTGTCAGGCAGGGGAAAGCATATTGGGTGATTGTCAACGAATCTTGTGAAAAGCACTAATTCAGAATCTATACTATGCAGGTCTAATCATCCAGTAATATCATGAATAAGCTTAAACAATCTATTACTATTAGACCAAATGTTGGCAGCTAAATATGTCCAAGGTGAAGCACTGGATCTTTTGCCAACATAACCCTTAAAATGCCCTGGCATATACTGCCAGAAAACTCCAAGGTTTGTTTTCATAATACTGAGATTCATTTCCAAAGCTGAGCAAGCTAGTCAATAATTTAGGGGCATAACAATGTCTGGGCCTGTCAACATTGTGGCTGCTAGAAGAGACCAGATTAAAACTTGTATCAAGCCCTGAGCATTCCTAGTGAAATCTAATAAATGGAAATACAACCGTGAGACCGCTAACTAATCCCAAAATGAAATGCTAGCTTGTACTTGGAAAAGGAATTTACACTCTTGGAATTATCATGAAGTTCCATCCATCTAATGAATCTGTTTTGTTGTTTATGGGCAGACTGGCCCAGTGGTTCCAAAGGGGAAAGTTTGTGGTCAGTGTTACAATGTTCCAATTAGGTAAAAGGGTGAAAACTGGCTAATTTACTAGCAAGAATATCTATCTTTTCCATCCTGATTTACACTCCTGTGATGAGGCATTTTGAAATCTATGGCCTTGTCTCCCAAACTTTAGACCTGGGTTTAAACCGGGGTTAGTCCTACTTGAGTGGACCTTTTTCCTTTCAAAATACTGTGAAAGTTAAATGTAACACGTGAGAAAATTCCTCGTGTATGGGCCGGAACGACCCATCCAAGAGGAATTTTCTCACCCGTTACAGTACATTTTTGGAGTATGTTGGAAGGAAAAAAGGTCCACTCTTGTAGGACTTACCCTGGTTTAAACCCAGGGCTAAAGTTAGTCTCCCTTTCAGAATACCAGCCTTTGCCAATTCACAAATATTACAACACAGAGGCATGTATTACAATAGTCCATAGATTACTGTACAAATAATTTTAGTAACCATTAACAAACCATAGCCTTTAGCATGATAACGGGAAAGAAGTCGGACAAAATATTTTGCAGATGACATTAGAAAAATATGAGGTTTCTAACGATACCTTTGGAGATCACCTTTTGACCTGGGACAATATTCACAGGTTTCTCCTTTAAGCTTGTTTGGAAACAGCAAAGCTATAAATGTGCATTTAACAAGTGTAGGAATCAGATAAATAGCTATATAAATCATTCTCCTGCAATATTTACAACATTTTCAGGTAAAAATTGTATATAGAGAATGAAAAAGAGAAGGAAGAAAGTGGTGAATGTCAACCCCTTCCATCCACACACCTACACATATACTGGGTACAAGGTAAAGTAGGTAGTAAAAATTAGGAATCGGGCAAAGCAGCAGCACACTCTTTAGTGGCACGAGAAGAGGCATCCTTACAACCCTTTTTAATTGAATACCTTACCTAGGCAATATCGTTCACATACAAAGCCAAAGATGTATGTGAGACTGTCAGCAAAGTGATCTCATATGCACCAATGTGGTCATGGATGCCACACTCATCCAATATGTCACATAAAACCAATATGATAATGAAAGCACTGATATAATATTCACAGGCCTGTAACCTGAATTCCGAAAGCTAAAAAAAGACAACTGAAAGAGATAAAAAACAAACTATATTTTGCAAGTTGAGCAAGCCAAAATTAGGGTTTTCTTGCTTTTTGTCAAAAAAGGTTAAAATTTCAGTAAAAAAGGTCCACTTTTGTCAAATTTACCCCCAGGTGAATCTTTTGGAAAAGTCCCCTTTTGAACAAATTTGCCCCTCCCCCTAAAAAAATCCTGGTTATGGGCCTGGATGTTCAGCAACATCATACTGGTGTGTCTTGTAGTTTTCTCAATATTTAAAACCATCAAAACCAAACTGAACCAAATTAGAAGATAAGAAGTTACATATTGATATTTGGTAAGATTACAATTTATATATATTAATGATAGGCAAGAATTTAGTAAACAAGAATTTATTTGGCAAAATAAGAATTCAGTTTTTTTTTATCTTTTAGATCATAACCCAGCACTTATACAAAACTGGCATAAATACAAAATATACAATTTTCAATTTCATGGTTACAAAAGTTGTCAAAGATTTTAGAAAATGTAAAATGCTTTACAGCAAAATGCAACAAGTATGGTTGTGAAACCTTAAATCTTGCATTTCAGCAAGAAGCAGCACAAGTAGCTTCATGCTTTTCACAAGTATGGTTGTGAAACCTTAAATAAATCTTGCATTTCAACAACAAGCAGCATGGGTAGCTTCATGCTTTTTCACACTTGTGAAAATTCAACTAGTATGGTTGTGAAATCTTAAATCTTGAATTTAATCAAACAGCAGCACAAGTAGGTCATGCTTTTCACACTTGTGGCTCCTTAGACCCTAGACTATATTAGTTTCACATGACAAGTGCAGTAATACGTGATCCTGAGAATTTAAACAAATGTTTTTTCTGGAGAGTCTTATATCTAGGTACCCAGGACCCTAACCACTGTTGTGTAATGGTATTGGAAGGGAGGTACTGAAGCATACAGGAAAACGTGAATGTTATATATGCGGTACAAAGCATGATAATATACAAATATTGAATGCCTAAGAGGTGAAGCCAAACCTTTTGAAAAATATCCATACCAAATTTGGACTTTTCCAATTCACAAAGCCGAGTGAAATGAAACAGTCAAAATTTTGAGTCCGAATTATATATTTTACTTATTGCCTTACATATAGTCGGTCAATAATTGTTTTATACCATATTATTACATGGATTCTTTTCATGCCTATGATAATATACCAATATTGACTGATGCGAGGGAAATGTGCCAAAATACCCCCCCCCCCATACCCAAGATGACTCGAGACTGTGCGCCTATTCTATTTTTGGTCCTAAAGGAAAAAGTAGGCTCACGGTCTCCACTCTCCGAGGGGAGGTAGTTGCATCTTTCATGAATATGGTAAATGGGTAAAATGGTCATATCTTTTATAACCATATGCAATTATTTTTCTCTATAGTAGAGTCTCGGTGCATCATTCGCTTCAGTAAGCAGGGGTATCACAAAGAGGGGATATTTTATTAATTCAAAAAGTTATTTTGAATCAACCAAGTATGTGAACAGTGTACCACCATTCTCTTCTTCTATGGGCCACAGTATGACAGTCACTCTGTGATGGTTTTATACCACGTAAACTTCATCCGCGGGGAAAATTGAAAAAGAACATAAAGAGATGTCGGTCATTGATCCAGTAAAACTTGGATGGGTATTCGGGCTTAAGATTTTTGAAACTTATTAGCGCACACAACATGAAATAGCCCTATGTAGGGTTATTATTTTTATGATGTTAAGCATTGCAGACACGGAAAACATACCCTGCAATGGATATTGAAAACTCATATTTGGGAGAACGATAACATTTGTGACATATGAGCAGATTGTGATTAAAGGTGCAATGAGAGATTTCCATATAGGGTGTCCTTAAAACATCTAAAGTACTGATTTTTGCCCTGAGTAAAGCTTTCAATCAAAAAATATCCCACATCTGAAAGGATTAAGCGAGAAATGTTTCTTTGTACAAAAAATTGCAAAATTTTAATTTCGTTATAGGAGCAAATACAAAAATTCAGCCTATGTTTACATTGAAATACAAGCAAATCCAAATGCCTTTTCTCTCTTTAAGGCAAGAAATCTATGATTGTCTAATCTATATGAAATTACTATTATGCACAATATTTGGATGCTCAAATCTCTGTTGCACCCTTTAGTTAGCAGACGAGTTGACTCCACATCAGTGAAGAAGAATAAGTGAGTTACTGCTACTTTAATTTCAAGTATATGTGGGGATAACATGCTTTTTCTTCTGCCTTCATATAAAGATGCTGGCTTCCACGCTACCGGGACCTGCCACACATTTATGAATTCGTACTATAGCACAACCATTGCTAAAAAATTGACCAATGAACAAGACGCTTATCTGTCCTGAGTGCAAAACAGTGGAATGGAAAGCTGGACATTGATGATATGGGCGATGCCGAAGGAAAAAGTTGCTATCAAAAAGTACTATTTTCCTGGCATGAAATCATCACAGGGAATATTCACTTATGATAGCAAGTTGATGATATGCCAAATTATGGTAAATAATGGACCAATTTGGTGCCATTGGACAAACAAATATTTGAAAATCCACATTTGTTTCAATGGACATTAATCCTGGGCCAAACATCACATAACACAGGTAATAGTTGCAAATTATAGGTCCAACATTGAACCAAGGGATATTGGCTGTCAGATTTTCATCAAGTTTCAGGCAGAGCTGCAAGTGGCCCTTGCTTCAAAAGGGTCGTAGAATACATGCTTGTAAATGGGTCAATGGCTCTATGGCAATAACCCCTTATTTTTATAACCGTATCTCATCTCTTTTCTTGTCATGTATTATTAACCTCATTACTCACCAATGACAAAAATGTCTGAAACATCAAAATCTTTGTGTCACAAGATATGAGCTGATTCATATCATGTGTCAAAGTATTATGCTCAAAGAGGTTCTATATAGATAGGAGGCAAAACGTACGTGATCTTTAGAACTCATCGTCTCGCATGTTTTGCCGACCACAATAGAAAAACAATACGGTACCAACAATAAAAAGCAATGGATGCCCTCCGCTTTCTTCACATACTGTGGTGACGCTGTGCATATACACTAACTCGGTAGTGATACAAATTGATGTATGTGTAGAGTGTGGGCCAGGTGTACTAATAGTGCACCTGGATCAATGTGCTCAGATACTCTTTTTTCCATTAATGCCAATTGGCGCTTAGGTGAAAAGGATGTATTCATTGAGCGGTTTATTTAACTCAAGACGGACTGACGGTCATTTCTTAGTTGTGTCGCCAGGGTGGACAAAATTTAACCACCAATAGCCCAACATCAACAATGATATTTTGGCTGGCGGCGTCCCTTTGATGGGGGGTGGAGGATTGTTTGTATCGAATTGAATTTGTGTGTCTAAAGCACCCAAACTAATAATTATTCTGTGCAATAATCAAAATGTCAGAGCCCAACACGGACGACTGGTTTTGAATGGGTTCACCCCCTTGATTATGCGTTGTGGAGCCTATGACAAAATCTTTGAATATTTTTTACCATTTATTTTTATACTGTACTGTGCAGTATGAAATTTTAGGGGTATAAATTTTTGTGGGCTTTTGGAGGTTTGTATAGTTTGTATAATTCACGGTTGTTCAAATTCAAACAGCTATACATAACACGTAATGACTGGTTTCTCAAATGGAGTCTACTTTTAAACCCAGCTTTAAAACCAGATTAGTCCTTCATGAGTAGACCTTTATTCTAATTAACATACACAGAAAGTGTCATGCACTAGGTGAGAAGGTTTCTATGGATGGGTCTGGAACGTCCCTTCATGAGAATGTTTTCACCTTTTACATTGCACTCTCAGAGTGCATTGAAAGTAAAGGGTCCATTCGTGATGGACTAACCTGGTTTAACCCGCGGTCTAAAGTGGACCCATTTGGAGAATATCGGATATAGGTCCAAAAATTTCAAAGGCATGTAAAGGCTGGGACTAAGAGATTCCCGAAGAGGGCGCCTCAATTTTCAAACAAATTGTGTTTTTGCTATACATAATGCAGGGGGGGCCATTTATTCAAAGATTGGAGATTGATGCATGAAATGGACTTTCAAATGCACCTAAACACGTATTTACCACCTAAAAAACAAGCTAAAACATTTACCCTAAAAAGATTTTTATCGTTATGTTATCCTCAACAAGTACGCAGGCATTGAATCGTAAAGATACCCTTCATTAGCTTGCTTTGCTTTAACTTCTCAAGTTCCGAGTATCAGATTTGCTGATTTGACCCTGCTTACTGAGTATAACATGGACAATTTCAGGGATTGAGAAAAAAACAGACCCTTTTTTCCATATTTGCTGTTTTTTGGACACCTAAACGATGTACGCGCGTACATCGGCCGGTTGGAAAAAAGACCCCTTTTAGAGTTTTGTGTCACGCATCATATCCCTTGAATACCGTGGCCCCCGGGACCTAATGCTTGTCATACAATATCACTGTGTGAAATACACTAAGATCAACTCGAAGTCCTTCTATATAGAAAATCACACCTTGTTTTAAAAATTTTGGTCCCGATTTGTTATAACACGGTATCCTATGGACTGTTATACTGTACATTAATGTGAACTGCATGAAAACAAAAAATTGTTCATCTCTACTTTGGAATACGATCTTAGGTTAGTATCTTAGTTCTAGTTGACAATATTTACTACACAAATATAGATTTTGAAATCTCTGAGTGGTTTGGAAGTTACCATGAAAAATAAAACGCAAAGATTGATATGGTACATGTAATATTACAGTGTTTTTGAGACTGCAATACTTTTTCTCTAATTGATCAACATGCAGGAATAATGTCAACACATTGTATTACAATTAGCTTATCTGCTGCTAAACTGAAATAATCTTGCAAATGAATCACTCTTGAATCACTAATTCACTGATTTACATATTTCAAGTTTCAGCCTATGCTAATAGCAAATGGACAATTCTTTTGCTCACATCAAACCCATAACAGGATCAAATGGACAGTGGTGAACATTGATGGGGTGATTGTCCTACATCTTTTCCTTTGTACAAACAGCTAGCACTTCAGAAAATGAGGTTTCACAACTTATTGGGCTCTGGTTTACAATACTTATTTTATTTTTGTAATGTTACAACATAATTTATTCCTTTACTAAGATCAGTGTTTCTACTTTCGCATATGATCCATTTTACTCCAGTCTAGTTAGTTTTTTCATCCTTTCTTTCTTTTTATTTCTATTATTACTTTACACCCCTTTGTTATTGAGTGTTACATGTTCATGTGGCACTCTGAGGCAAGATTAAGTAAAGTGTTATAAGTGTATTTGATAGTAATGATCATTAAAGTTTTTTGGAAATTTCTGTAAATTCTAGCTATCATAATAGATGTGTATGGTAATTGGAGATAAGATGGTTGTGTTATAACGGCCACAGGTAATTTATTTCCTTTTAATCACTTCAGATGATGATGATTTACATTTGCATAGTTTTTTTAATAATTCCATTGAATACAACAGATTCTTTGGAGTTGAAATGTAATCCCTATTGGATGAATGCCACCCAATGGGACAATCATATTCACAACCTGGAAAATTATAATACTAGTACTTCTTGCAATTATGTTTTCAAATGTAGCCATTGATTTGAAAATGCTCATTTAGTGGTGGGTTTTCTATTTACATGTAAATTACAGAAGGCTTCAAGAAAAACCGTGATTTTATTGAGCTTTTATTACAATACTAAAATCACACTTGTTCCGTAATAGCATGTCTGGAAACTTGGTTAGAGAAGACGATACTAACCTCATAGATATTCCAAATTATACTTTAGTCAAAACCAACTCGTCGTGATAGAAGAAGTGGCGGTGTTGCCCTGTATGTTATTGACACACTTTCATTTAAGCTTAGAGATGAATCTTAAGTTAATTCAGCTCAAACCAGGGTAATTTCAATAGTGATCATAGGAATCGTTTTTGTTGAAATATAATAGCTACTAATCTAAAAAGTTATTGTTGGCCATATTTATGCGCCCATAGCATGAATTGATTCATTTAATTTCGATTTATCGAATTGTCTTGAGCCGTATTACTCTCAAAAACAAGAATTGGTTATATTTCCGGTGATTTTAATCTTGATCTTTTAAATTACAAATTTAATCCCCAAATTACGGATTTGTAAATAACTTTTATGCATAATGTTTCCTTTAAATGATCGTCCAACGCGTATCACGAGAAATTCAGCGACGATCATTGACAATATTTTACAAATGTACTAACAAAAACGCATCCAAAAATCAGGTGATCTGTGTTGTTGACTTAACTGATACATTATCCTATTTTTCAGATTACTAATTCCATGGATATTAAACATAATTCTCCCAATACATTCTTTACTCGTTCATTTAATAAAATAATGTTATTGTCTCAAAAATCATCTTCAGCTCACAAATTGGGACCATGTTTTTGATGAAAGGTCACCCACCGAGGCATATAAAGTTCTTGGATAAGTTTATGACCATTATAATACTTGTTTCCCAAACGTATATAAAAGTCTTATTCCCGTCGTATTCCCCCGTAAGCCCTGGATCACACAGGCTATTTTGAATTCAATTCATCACAAAGATAAATTGTATCGTAAATCTAGATCCTCACAAACTCAAAGAGGTAGCCAACTCAAGAGGTCAAGGACTTCAAGTATCTCGGGTCCTATGTGCCGACAGCAAGAAAGACTTCTGTCACGCAAAGGACAAGCTTTGAATGCCCTCATAAACGACACCACTTATGGCAATTGGTATCCCAATTCCACCAAGTGAAATTCTTTAGAGCCTGTGAGAGTCTTCCTGTTTATGGATCTGGAGCCTGGGACCAGAAGAAAGAGCTACGGATAGACTGGATGGCACCATCACCAAGGCGTCTTATGCGTATACAAAACATATCCTGGCACGAGCACAAGACCAAAGCACAGATATAGGGAGATATCCCTCCAATTTTCATATTCTGTTGCCCAACGCCGTGCACGATTTTGCCGGTCACTGTCATCGTGCGATTGACAAGTAGTCTCAGACGTCACATGTTGGAAAGTTACCATGCCAAACACAGGGGTCGTCGCCCCTTTAAACGACATTGATTGATTGCTGGAGACATCCAGCAGGATCCATCTACATTCCCCACCTAATGACAAACAGGGACATTTGGCGCTACATGGCTGCAACAGATCTGGGCTGCGGCCGTTAGATAGATAGACAAACTGTATCCAATAAACTTGATCTTGTTAAATATAGGAATCACTTAACAACAGTTATCCGTGCCGCTAGACAAGCTATATTCAGATTTTACTTGCATCATAGAAATAACTTGAAAAAAACCTGGAAGTTTTAAATGATCTATTAGGCAGATGCCGGAAACATCAGTTACCCGATACTTGAATGAGGGGAATTCCAACCACCCAGACCCTCAGAAATGTGATGGTTTTAAGGATTTCTTTATTAATATTGGTTCAAATTTAGCTGTAATCAAATTCCCACAAGTAATGTTAAGTTTAATGAATTAACCAATATTCCATCTCCTATGAGTCCCTTTTGTCTCCACCAATAGTGATGAACTTATCAAAATTGTTCCACTTTAAAATAGGTTCAAGTCCTGGACTATGACGAAAATCAACCCGACATTGTTAAAGCGGTTATTAAGGTTGATTTCTTTTCTCTGCCAGTTTTTAACTGTCTATAGTACGGTATTGTTCCAGATCAGTTAAAATTGCAAAAAGTTGTTCCAATTTTCAAAGCCGGTGAAAAAAAAATTTGTTCAAATAATTACCGCCATATTCTGTTCTCCCAACTTTTTCTAAGATTTTTGAGGTATTAATTCATAAAAGACTTTATGGTTTTTTGTTTGGTTAATTTCACTTCATAATAGTCAGTTTGGTTTCAGAAATTAATACTCCTCGTAATGGCCGTTCCTTGAAGCCTACAACAAGATAGTATCTGATCTTGATAAAGGTATGCACACTGCTGGGCGGTTTTCTGGACCTCTCGAAGGCATTCGACACGATTAGTCACACTATACTTCTTAATAAGCTTCATCATTATGGTATCCGTGGAATAGCCTGCGAGTGGTTCCAAAAGGTACCTAACTAATAGAAGTCAATTTGTTACCTACAACAATTGTAAATCATCCATGCGTATGCTTCATGCGGGTTCCACAAGGATCAGTCCTAGGTCCTTTACTTTTTATTATATTTTTGAATGATATTTTCTTTTTCCTTGATATTTTATCATTTTAATCGGGGGCTGAGACACTATTGCCAATCGTTTAAAACTCCAACCTTAACCTCTTGTTACTCCGTTAACAACGGAATTGCTGAACATTTTAATGGGTTAGAGCGAATTAAATTATCTATGTTATACTCGACAAGACCACCTTATATGATGTCAAAAATCGCATAGTAACCTAGTTATCATGATTTAAAATCCTTATGATGGTGTAAGATTTCTAGTTCTCATACAAAGTTTCGGGTATTATTTTGATGATTCTTTGAAATGGGGAATCATTCTCGGCATATTACAAACATGTTTCCAAATTCAGCGGTATTCTTTTCAGTTCTGAAAAAAGTCTTACCATGTAACACGTTATTCCATATTAATACTTAATCCTTCCGCATTCTGCGATTGTAATTTAATATGGCTGATTAAAAACAATTGTAATTTGGACATTATTCATATCAAACAGAAAAGAATCTCAGGCTTTGTTCTATGCACATTGGCTTGCCATTCTCCCCCATTATTCAAAAATCTCAATACTTTGCGCATCTATGATATTCATAAGTTAATTAAAGGTTATTCATGTACAATTATTCTTCAAACAACTGCCCAACAATTTTAACAATATTTTATAAAAAGGGGTGCCATTCAGGGTTATCATACTCGTCATCCGAATGTATGACCTATATTTCAATTTGATCTGGCAAGGAAATACAATTAAAAGACAGGTCCATTGTTGCGGAAATTCCATTGACAATGATAAGAAAAGCCCCAACCGTGTGTATTTTAACTAAATGGAAGTCCAGTTAATGCTATCTATGTTTAAACGGCACTGGCCATTTCACATAATTTATTTTTTCCTTCTCAGTCATCCGCAAAACGGAATTGTTTGGAAGCTTTGGACATCCATGTAATTTAAGGATTAATTTTTAGGGTCGTCCGGACTTAAAGGTGCAGGGAGAGATCAAGTCATCCATATTTCTGTGATATTTGGTGATTTCATGTGAGTGACTCTCAGCAGATTTTCTGCCTTTGTTTGGTTGCAGAAATATCTTAAAAGGAAAATACATGGTGTTTGTGAGTGCTGTGTTTTCCTCGATTGTATTGGAATTGGATGAAGTGCGTGTTTGCTTTTTTACTCATATGCAAAATTGGAAATTTCACAATTTTTGTACCAAACAGTTCTCGGGTTGGTCCTTACGTACAGGTGGGGATGTTTTTGATAATGAGGCTTGTAACCGTGCCAAAATCAGAATTGTTCAAATTATTTTAAGATCACCTGTTGTTAATTAAAATCTCTCGTTGCCACATTTAATATAAGTGGTTGCTGTACGAATATCACAGACTTGTACTCATTGATAAAACCACGGGACGACACGGGACGCCAAGAGAGGATATCGGTGGCTTCCCACGATGTGTTGCTTCCGGTGGGAGGTCTTGTACTGGTGTAAATCGTTGGAGATGAAACAGGCATGGCTTAAATTAACAGTAATGATCACAACCAATTGGTAAGGAGTTTCTTCACTGACGATTCACATGACTCCGCTGTGCCAGAATCTCACGTTGGAAGCCGTGCTGTGGGAGGTACTGATATCTTCTCTTCGGTCGCCCAGGAGGATGGAGTCAGGGAGGGACTCCGTTTTGGTTGTTTTTATAGTTTTTGTATTATTTTATTAAAAATTTGTTATGCCTGACCCTTGGGTCATTTTAATTTATTTATTTTTTTCGGGGGGGGCGGCTTAGTCCACTTGGGTGGTGGTAATGTAAAAGTAATCTTGAGGGGCGGTCGTATTTTCCAAATGTGCCACTGTCTCTCTTTTTTTTTTTTTCATATATAAAATATGCAATAGACTTACTGATTTATCGCTATTATATTTCAAAGGCATTGTGTGCAGTTTGTGTATTTTCTTGATTCAACTCTCTGCCATATTGGGCCAACATTCGTCCTGTCCGTCCACACTTGTCTCGTAAGTCTCGTCTCAAACTCTAACGTCCTGTCTATTTGTTTGTAGCTTTTGATGCTGGTGTTGCTTTACGTAATTTTTATTGCTTTTTTTATTAGTATGTACTTTAATTTGGGTGACCTAATATTTTCGAGCTCTGCTCCGTTTTGGTCTGCTCCCATCTTATTGCTTTCTCTGTATTTATTACACTATTTGATGGAAAAAATAAAAACTGAACTAAAACTTATTGGCCCAATTTTCTGAAAACCATGGCAGATCTATGGCTTGAATGATTATGGGAGGCCATTCATTCTTCAGCAGTATCTCAAAGACTCTTACATAAGTATCTACTTGTAGAATCGAAGGCAATTTTGATATGAACAGCACTTTTTAATTTAAACTTTTGGAAAACATTATTTATAATTTAAAGGAACATTTGACTTTTTGAACAGTGTTCCTATAGAATTCTAAGTTGCAATTTCAAGGTGTTTTTCCGATGTTTATTCACATTCAGGTGGGTTTTTTTTAGTAGCTCACGGGTTAGATCTGTTCTACAGAAGATGACAATTGCAGAAAGTGCTGAAATTAAAAAGTATGATTAAGGGTTTCAATTTTTGTGCCTAAATCATTCTTTGCAGGTGTTTACTCTTGTATAAATATTTCCTCTGACCTAGTTAGTCACCCAGATATTCTGATTTTTTTTCTACTCGATAGAGGTGGAGGATTAGATTAAATTAAGGTTAGGGTTACAGTTAAGGGAAGGGTTTAGGGTTAGGTTGTAGGACAAAGCAGTAGCATAAGAATCCGGGGGGGGGGGGGGTGGGGGGGGGGGGTAGGGGGAAGTTTGCCAACCACAAGAATCTGACTGGGAAGAAAAGCTTCAAAATTATGCTAAAACAAAACTTTTTTGCCCTCTTTTTCAAATCTGCCTTCAAAATCAACTACACCTGAAAAATCTGCCTCATAACCGGGGACTTTCCCTCCGAATTGACCCTGGTTTACACCCCCTGGGACAAAGGCCGAATTAGGGTAAGGTTGATGGTTATTAAAAACCAGTAAAAGTAGATCAGTTAATTACCAAACATATATTATTCACGTCTTCATTAGAAATTCTTGATCAGAGGAAGCAACTGACCTGAGCGGTTTGACCTTGCAAATGGGACCTTTTGGCATCATAAACATAGGATTCAGTTGAAGCAACTTTCAAGAAAGGGAGGACCAATTTCATGTTTTCAAATCTACAACTTTACCTATTATCAGCCTACTTACAACTTCAATCAATGATTTTAATCTTGAATGGGCTGATTCCAGGAAACCCCCCCCCCCCCCGAGGTAATTCCAGAATTCTTAGACTACCAATGTAAAACAACTGGTAATGTCCAGAGGATCTATTGTTAGGGGTATAAGAGGGTGTTGAACATATGATTTTTTTTCCGGAATTTTCCTCATGAAAAATCGTAAAAACACGGAATTCAGTCACCCTCTATACCTAAAATGGCTGGGGGAATTTCCCACCCGTATGGACATTAAATTCTGGAATCCAGCTTTCAAAAGTGCCAACAAAGTCTGGAAATTAAATTCCGGCGGGGGGGGGGCAGTTTTTTTCTGGAATAGCCCAATGTAACCTTTGAACTCAATTAACATATGAAGGTTTCCATGCTGCATCAAGGCCCAAAACTAGAATTTCAATTTGACAGATTCACAATATACAACATGATACCTTGAAATTATTGATCAAATTAATTAATTGATTGGATGAGAACTACGAGTTGACTATTTTAATCTAATTCATGCCGTCACCTAGGGAAAATCCTATTTACTCTCCACTTTTACAAATGTTCCCATTCCAAGATAAAACATATGATGCATACCTCTCTTTAGCCTCTCAAATAAGATTTTCTCTTCACTTAATCAAGAACCAATAAAACCCTACCACAGTGATAACCCACCCTCTGATGCATCTTCAGTAGATAACACTTTCTAAAATTTACACCCGATCATTGAAAACAAAAAAGCTATGTGGGGGCCCTTGGACAAAATGCTAACATTTCCACAATTTCTCTTCAACCAAAGTCTGGACAAAATCTGCACACAATTTCACAGTGTATTTTTCTTGAATCAATCACTTTCACAACTCAAAAATTTAATAAGTCATATTTTACAGCACCACAATAATCTTTCTGCATTAAAATCCTACCACCGAGGTTTCAATTTAGCATCCCGCTATTAACACCTTCGAGGCGTGAAAAGGTCACTTGAGCTTTAAAAACCCCATATGTGATGACCCCCGAGATGGGATTCCAAACTTGCTCCGATAGCGATATTATGTATCAAATATGAGCCAGGGCAGGGTTCGTGCACTATTAGTGCTCATGTTAAAAAACATTCAGCCGCCCAAAATAACTTGTACGAATCCAACACTTACATTCGAGGGTCCACTTCTCCAGGGCCGCAATAATCATATTTCCCTTTGGATCAGGATATGGTTGTCTTAACCGAGCTGACATTTTGAGCCAACATCAGTGAAGAGATTTTAACATTTAGCCCCGTAAAACATCAGTAAGAGGGAAAAAATGTCAAGTGCATTTGGTTTGAATGATTATGACAGTTCAAGCAACTGGGTTAATACAAAGAGATCTATGTATTACTTGATACGTCCACATAAGAGTGTACCGTGAATCAATTCACAATGTCCCCGCAATGTTTGGGGGAGAAAATATTGATTAAAGGAAACATATTTTCTTTCCAATGAAACTTTGATTTACCTGCCTTTCAGGGAGAAAGTTCAGTTTCTGTAAGACAAAAAATGAGAGAAAATTGTGTCTACATGTCTGATACTATTTTCCTAACCATATTTCGTAGTTGCAATCAAAATACCTTCCGAGGAAATTAATAACACAGAGTGCTCTAGGCCTTGAATGGTGGTTGATATCCTCGCAAAAAATGGCACTAGTCATGATAACTGCATGGGAAATAAAACCGGTTGCATGCATTAAACCATCTGCTTATTAAAGGCGACTCAGAGATTTCAAAATATAATTTATTTGTTGTAAGAGATAATTAAAAATAGTCATTCTAGAACTAAAGAGTCAACTAAAATGTTTAATTCCAAAGTTTAGGATGAATCAGATTTTCTGTTTTCATTGCGTCGTAAACACTTGCGTACAGTATAACAGTGGCAATAGCGATACCGTGTTATAACAAAATTCTGGATCTGGAATTTTATAACAAAGTTATGATTTTCTATATGAAGGACTTTGATTGAGCTTAGTATTTACACATGATGTATATGGACAAGCATTATATATATGCAAAAAACATATATTGTTTGAAAATGGAGTGTGCTCTCATAACGAAATCTCTGAGTCAGCCTTTAAGGCAAGGATGTTTTTTTGGCCACGGCTTGGAATATAAACCTCTTAAGCAACTCGCGAATTTGATTGTTTATGTTATGTGTGG